>APFE031078513.1:57864-166269 GCA_000404065.3 Pinus taeda | reverse complement strand
GGGTAGCAACTGGTTCCGACAATGGTGGAACTGCTCAAAACATGTAATGGTCAAGAGGCTAGCTAATAAAACCACTCATCGCTATGGTTCCTCTGGAAAGGAAAAACAACCAAGTGAAAGCGTATGATCGGCCAAAGAGATGGTGGCGATGGAATGAAACAACCAAGGCTCATATAGCAGAATTTAGCAGATAAAAACGAAAATCACGAGATGTAAATCGGGTATGGGTTCATTTTTACACAAGCTTGAACCATGGAGAACTCTGTTTGGATTTGGTTTCATGTTTACACAAGCTTGAAACGAAAAAATATGCTTGTTATAAGTTCGCATGCCCCCAGCATAATGACACAAATCGAGGTGCATGCCCCCCAAGCTTCATTGCATTCAAAAAAGTGGATGGAATGAAGGTTCACTTTCGAGATCTTGGAAAGACTCAACTTGGATTTTACGAGATCTTAATCAAAGAATCGATTTAGAAAGGGAGGTGTTTCATTTTTTTAATGAGGTTGACACAGTGAAAGAACCATCCTCATAATCCTTGTTTCATTTTTTTAATGAGGTTGATACAGTGAAAGAACCATCCTCATAATCCTTGTTTCATTTTTTTAACGAGGTTGACACAAGATCAAGAACTTTCCTCAACATTCCTTATTTCATTTTTGAACGAGCTTGACACAAGACAAGGAACTATGCTTCACACACCTTGTTTCATTTTTTAATGAGGTTGACATAGGGACAAGCTATCCTCAGGACTCCTTGTTTCATTTTTTAACAAGCTTGACACAAGACAAGGAACTATGCTCCACACCCCTTGTTTCATTTTTTAACAAGGTTGACATAGGGACGAACTATCCTCGAGACTCCTTGTTTCATTTTTTTACGAGCTTGACACAAGACAAGGAACTATGCTCCACTCCTATACATGGGCCTTATGAGAACATGGCTCCCAAGAGGTCTTCACAGGATGGAAGAACCACACTCTGGGAGGAATACATGTCATGAGGCACTAATGACAGATCAGGCTCCAATGCCCCCAGTACATGATGTACGAGACCATCTGCATGATCGTCAGCAGAGGCGGTGACGGAACAGGTAGCCACATAATTGACCTGTGGCAAGGAAGGTACTACTTGCGAATAAGAACCGATGGGGGATTATGGTGTTATAGGAGGCACTAGGTGACTAAAGAACGACAATTGATCAATAGTCACCATTCTTCCATCGTGTGGAAAACAAACCACACAGAAAAGTGAAGAGACAAGGGCCACCATGGCATAAACATAGTCATGGCCAAGACGAAGACTGAAATCTAAAGCACCTTGGACAACCATCACATATATATAGATGGTTTTGCCTCCCAAAGTAACAAGGAACTTCGGAAGGATCCTTAAAGGTTGACAGGTTCCTCCGCCAAATGCCAACAGATTCTGTGTGACTGGCACAAGCTATGGGGAGCCTAAAGCTTGCCAAGTAGTGGAAGGCATAAGACTGACAGACGCCCCCTCATCCAAGATAGTGCCAAGTACTATCTTATCATAGGCATGTACTGTAATCTGGAAAGGCACATAGGATGGAAGGCGGAAAGCAGTCAAGTGACCCAACAACCAAGTCTAGAGACATCTAGAAGGCAGACTGTTTGAACTAATTCGCCAAATCTGCTCGTCGTGGGTCATGAACTGGGGACTAGCGACGACATCGCAATGATACAGTGCATGATAGGGAATCATCGTGGATTTTAAGGGTTTACTAGTGATGATGCATGAACTTAGTCAAAAGGGGTCAATCTTTCAACATTAGAGAGAATTTTCTTAATCTTCTTGCATAAGTGGGAAGATATGAACGTGTTTATTTGATACATGACACAGCAAAGGGACTGAGATGAGGACAGTGACAAATTACTGTGTAAAAGTAGGTAGTGGAGCAAAGCATGATGATGCTAAAATTTAGGTTTTTAGATAACTTTCTTCATAATGGATTTAGGGTAGTCTTCCTTTGATTCTTCAAGGAGATTTTGGTTTGTATATCATGATGGATATGTTGCACAGTAGTCAATGTTTTGGCACTTTGGGATATGGAACAGGAAGTGAACAGGAGGTATGACAAAATAATATGTAACAGATGCCCCCTAAAGCATGAAGGCATAACAGGGAGTGGTGGCTGAAATGATTTACAGGTCAGTGAAAGGAAGAGAACAACACCGTTAGGAGACCTGAAAATCAAGAATATACATATACATATACATATCTAACATATCGTATGATCATGCCTAATGATACATGAATAGGCATCTAATAATACATGAATCCGCAGTATGGACACAACCATCCGAATAGAAGAGATCACGTGAAAAGATCCTCGATATGGTTGCAACCATCTGAATAGAAAGGATCATGAATACAGATCCCCAGTATGGTCACAAGCATCCATCAAAAGGAAACATCTGTACAATCATGAATTACTCATAAATCCACACAACCTGGACTTTATCAGACAAAATCCAGGGTCTTGCAGTCCCTCTCGACCCAATCAATGTATGAATTTTAACATGTGAATAGATGTGTTGAAGTCGAACATGATAGAAAACCACCTGATTATTGATTAATGATATAAATCGTTAATAGGCATGAAAGAAACCACCAATAATGGAAATGGTTGTCAAGGTACAATCAACACAATCCACGAATGTGAACAATGAAGCTGAAGTTGAACACCCATGGAATCACCCGATTGAACGTCAATGATGCAAACCCATCGTTGAATGTGAAGAACTTGTCATTGAGGCATGCAAGCTCCAAGGTACTGGAAGGGAGCTTCTAGATCATCTTCTTGGATAATGAGATGAAGTCAACAGGAAGTGATCTATCGAAGGAGGGCCATAATGAATCCCACATCATCGACACGAAACAAAAGAATTTAGTAAAGTAGATAAGTGTGATCCAAGACTATGGCAAAAAGTCAAACAATGTATAAGTGGTAAAGGGCTGCAGATAGAACTTCTCTTGAACATATCGGCGACACAACTCCAGAGTTTTGAAACATTTGACTCGCATCAAAGGTCATGATGACGAAGTGGTATAATCAGATGAGAGGAAAAATCGATTTCCCAGACCCAGGAAGGCAAGTCAAGTGAGGATTTCCCAAACCCAAGAAGGCAAGTGGCCAAGTGAGGATGTCCCAAACCCGACATGAGCAACAAATGAGTGTCATGTTCAAGAGCGACATGTTTCCTTTACAAAAATACAAGAGATGATCACTTTCACTTTTTCCCCCACCATTTTTGGCGAGTACCACATATATTTTTTATCTCAAGCTTGAAGGGGATAGCATATGCTTACCATATAATTTCATCCTTTGGATGAATCCATCCTAGTAAGTTTTACAAGCCCTAGAAGGGAGAAACTCGATCTCGTCATGGTGACAAGTCCTATGTCGTTTATGTTTTACGAGTCTGAAAAAGGTGAACTCAACATCTTTTTCATGTTTAGAGAGTTTGAAAAAGAAGCAAAAAGAAAACTCCAAAGGTCCCTTTTCATAAATCATCTCTTGAACCCGAAAAGGTAGAAAAAAATATCCAAGAGAACCTCTTAGCCATGTTCGACTAAGGTATTCCTTTTTCATACAATAATCTATCTCATCTTGGAAAAGGGTTAAACTTATACCGAGTAGACGTCATTTAATTTACTTTAACGAGTTCAAAAGACAAGTACTCGATAATCTTTTCATTTTTTGAGACTAAAAAAATAGCTTAAAGATGACTCCAGGGGGTCATTTTTTCATTTATCTTTTACGAGTCCAAAAAAGTGATAAGATAAAACTCGTTGAATCAGTCAAGATAAATCACCATCACCAAGAATATATGACCCATCACTGCACAAGGAAACGCACATTATTGATTTCGAGGAAAAATATTAAAAATTAGTGAAATATGCCCTAATTTGGTAAAAATATTATTTGAAACTGGTAAATAGGGAAAAAAGTAAGTCATTTTACCATTTTACCAATTTGCAATTGTGAGAGCATTTTTACCTCATTTTACGTCACTTTTCAGGCAAGGCTCATGATCAATCCTAGACAGCATTCGTCAAATCGATTGTTGTAGGTAAGAGATTTCTCCCTTCCCTTCATTTTGGTAATCATTTCATGCATTTTCATCAATATGATAGGCTGCAAGGAGGACTTGCAAAAAAATCATATCGTGGGTGTCTAGTGTGGGTTTCACCCATCAAACTCACGTTGCTCACCCTGTGGTCAATTAGGCCCTCGTGCTGGCAGTGTGATAAAATTCATAAACAGATGTGTTGACGCTGAGGTAAAAAAATTTAAGTGAAATCCTCCATGTAAAATAGTTTACCTTGCATTTTGTCTCCATGGAAGCTCATGAAATGTTGGTTTATTGATTTTCCACATGATAACTAGTCCAAAATGGTGATTGAATGGAAAGAAAGGGGACATGAAGATGAAGACCATCAGGCTATGCATGATCAAGGTTGTGTTGATGCCCTACTAGCATGTGGATTGCTCAAGTTCTTCATGATTATTTGGATTAGATCACAGACTGAGTTATTGCAGCACCTAATCAATTGGTTGGATGTAGATCGCCAACTATTCATGTTAGGGGATCAATAGCTTGAAATAGAGGTCGCCGACATTTATTTCATCATCGCGTGGTCCAGAAAGGGACAAGGGGTGAAATTGTCTAGATCACGCACTAGAGGAGAGAGTGTGGATATGCTCATTGTGAGGTAGTGTCCAGGCACCAAGAAGACCCAAAGTGGGAAAATTGACATAAAGACCATTACCAACCTCCCACACGAATAATCCTACACACCATGGCCTGAGTAGTTGGGGCACAAGTGTTGCATGATGAAACAAAGTCTCATTTCCAATATGCAATCAAGTGTCTAAATCCCACCATTTTTAATTGGATCGAGGGTTTGTTGGTGTGCATGAAGCACCAACTTACCAAGTGCAAGTCAGGGAATCTGAAACAATTTGGTTTTGGATCCATTTTGGTGGAGTTTATTCTGGAATGCGTGCCATTATTCTGTTATCAATGGTTGGAAGTGGATCCACCAGCTCCCAGAGATCCACAATTACTCAAATGGGGAGAGTTGATGCCTCGACATGGAGGCAGCCAACAAATTTCATTCCCTCCAGCATTTTTTGGTTGGCTACCTCCACAGCTAATCATCGTTGATGATTGGGCGTATGCAGGCATGATTTCCGATGAGATTCAGATCTTCCACTTCATCCAGGGGAAAAGTGGACCAATTCAGGTAAAAAGTATTTTTGAATTTTTTATATAATTTTTATATGTGTACTGAGATTTGAGTTATGATGTTTGCAGATGTGGGACCAGAGAGACCTCCAGGGGTTTCTCTAATAGCCAGGCGAGTGGCACACCAGATTGAGGAGGCTCCTTATGAGGAGGGAGCAAATCCTATCGTCGAGATAGAGAGTAACCTAGAAATTTTAACTAGGGGCATTCCAGAGGACGCCTCGATCAATGAGGCGCCATTATGCTAACAAAGGAACACTATAGGGGTTTCTGCCATACTGCATCAGTTGTTAGGCCGAGTCATTAGGGTTATTTCGTGCTATCATGAGCACCATGTGGGTGAATAACCAACTCTAGTTTACTTTCTCCATTGTTGTAGTCTTATAAAGTCGTGTGTCTCGGAACACAGATTTTGTTATTTTAATGTAGAAAACTCTTTTTGAAACACTCGATATGTGTGTGTGTGTGTGTGTGTGTGTGTGTGTGTGTGTGTGTGTGTGTGTGTGTTTCTGTTTACCATGTCTGATATGTGATGCTTTATGATTTACAAGTTTCACAAATCTATCTAACACATAGTTAGCTAATGCATCTATTAATGTGTTCATGCATCTCGGAATGTGATTATAAGTAATAAAATCAAATTCGCATTCCAATAGATGAACTCACAAAGAAATTCTCAAAATTTGAGGGTTTCTAACTGAATATTGTCCATTAAGTTGTAGTACAATGAGCTGTAAATCAAGTTTTATGATTAAATCTCTAATGCCAAGAGTGATAGCTTCTGACCAAATCTCGATGACTGTACTATATTTCGAAATGTTATTAGTTGTATGACCTAAACATATACCTTGTAAATTCATTAACTCGCCATTAGGGTCATAGATTTCCCAAGCAGTGGAAGAGAGATTCCATGTACTACGACAAGCACCATCAGCAAAACCGAAGTAACGTTTGGATGACATCTCCAAACCAAGTAGAGCACAAGGTAAGCAGAGGAAAACATTTGCAAAAGAAAATTTAACACACCAAAAGTACACTACACACTAATGAGAAAACACTAATGTACATAAGTATTTACACGGATAATCACGCATAATACTTCTTTAGGTAAAGCCCGTTTTGGGGCTCAGCCAAAGAATTTCCTTCATAGTCTAATAAATCATAGGCACCTTTTTGTAAAAATCGTCTGACAATGTAAGGCCCATGCCACATTGCTTCAAATTTTCCAGCTCCCAATTTGTCATTGGCTTGATCATAAAGCAAGACAAACTCACCCTCAACAAAAATGCGGGGAGAAATAGTTCTATCGTATTGAACTTTGTTTCTTTTCTTATGGGCTTCAGTGAAGAAATTTCACACTTAATTAGAAGAGATGCCTCTAGACCATACACCAGCTGAAAGGGTGCGAATCTGGTGGTGGCCTTAACTGCAGTTCGGTACACTCAAAGAGCTAAAATTAGCATAAGATGCCAATTTGATTTATGCATCCCAATGGTGCGTTGAAGCATAATAACCAAGACTTTGTTGACTGCTTCAACCTGGCCATTGGCCTGTGGATAACAAGGAGTTGAGTTTTTGTGACGCAAACCCAACAGAGAAGTGAGCTCTTCCATCATGTAATTACGGAAATGAGATCCATGATCAATAACGATGTTTTTAGGGACACCAAATCGAGCTATGACATGGTTGAAAATAAATTGAGCAACAATTTTACCATCACCATCATGTGCGGGCATCGCCTCGACCAATTTAGTGAAATAATCAATGATGACTATGACATAAGCATGCCTCCCACTCGAGCGAGGATTACATGTCATGAAATAAATACCCCATTAGGAAAGGGGCCGACGGTAACAACTGGGCGTAAGGGTGCGGGTGGGGAGTGTTTTTTACGGTTGTAAATTTGGTAGGCATGACATTTTTGGACTGCTAAAATGAAATCTTTAAAGATCAAAGGCCATAAATAACCAGCACAAAGGATTTTCTAAGCAGTAGCATACCCTTACATGTGACCACCACGGGCCCTAGAGTAGTAGTCATTTAGGACTCTCTCAGCTTCTTTGAGTGTCAAACATCTACGAAGGATAGAATCGACACCAACACGGTACAAAGTATTGCCAATGATTCGATATGGTTGGGACTGATGTTGAACACAACGACATTTAGAATTAGACAACCTTGATAAAAAAATTGGGTCTGGAGATAGACAATAATATCCACATACCATGGGTCAAGAGTGCTAATGAGAAAGATAGTCTCATCAGGAATGAGCTCATCAAAATCTGTAGATGTGGTTGCGTAGGAAAGGTCACAAATTAACTCATAGAAAACCAGTGATTTCTTTGATTTGGCTATAGAAAACTCCAAATCAAACTCCTGAAGGATAAAAATCCACTTAGAATATTTGCCCCCTAGCAACTGACGATTCAAGATGTAGGTCATGGGGATGCAATCAAAAATCGCAGTGGTTTTCTGCAAGAGAATATAATGTCGAAATTGTTGAACAATGTGAACAGCTACTAAAGCAAGTTTCTCGACATGGGCAAATAGATTTTTGGTATCGATAATATTTTGGCTTAAGTAATAGATCATGTGTTCATTTCCATCATCATCGTCTTGCACCAGTACCATGGCAATAGTACTATTGGTTGCATCCAAGTACAAGAATTAATCGCGGTGATAGTTGGGGGGATGTAGAAAAGGAGCACTAATGAGGGTTTTATTTAATGCATCGAAAGATTGTTGAGCGATTTCATCCCAAATAAATGGGATCCCATTTTTCAGCAAACGAGTAAATCCCTTGGCAAGTTCAGCATAATTGGGTACAAAACAATAAAGGAAATTAACTTTCCCTTGCAAGCTCTGCAACTGATGTAAAGATGATGGAGGGGGTAAATTCACAATGGCCTAAACTTTGAGGGGGTCAATCCGGATGCCTTCCTTAGATACCAAAAACCCTAGGAGACGACTATATTTAGTGCAAAAGACACACTTATGCAGATTTAAATGAATATTGTAGTGTTTACAACAAAGAAAAATTGCTCGAAGGTGGTCAGGATGATCATAATGCTTAGAAGAATGAGTTGTTAAGTCATCAAGATATGGATGAATGATGTGTTTGATGTCATGAAAATCATAAGACATCGCTCGTTGGAAGGTAGCACCAACATTTTTTAGATCAAAGGGGAGATTTTTGTAGGCAAAGGTTGCCAATGGAAAAATAAAAGAAATTTTATGTTGATCAACAAGAAGAATGTTAATCTCATTGTAACCAGAAAAATCGTCCATAAAAGAAAA
This sequence comes from Pinus taeda, assembly GCA_000404065.3. Classification (NCBI taxonomy): domain Eukaryota; kingdom Viridiplantae; phylum Streptophyta; class Pinopsida; order Pinales; family Pinaceae; genus Pinus; species Pinus taeda. The sequence continues at coordinate 157,694 of APFE031078513.1, read as the reverse complement.
AATCTCACTCCTAGCAAATTCATTAATGATTTGGTCTATAAAAGGAGATGGATAATTATCTTTCGGACATGCCCAATTGATATCACGGTAATCAAAACAAACATGAATAGTCTTTTATTTTTTATTCATAGGGACAATGTTTGAAACCTAATCTGTAAATGGAATGGGGTAAATGAAACCAACCTTTAGAAGTTTTTCAACTTCTTTCTTTATAGTGTTGCCTTTCTAGGGTGCACTAGACGAAGTCGCTGACGAACAAGCTTCACATTTGGATAAGTAGGAATTTCATGCACAACTATAATCGGATATATGCCAGGCATTTCTTCATATGACCAAGAAAATACATCACAAAATTCCTTAAAGAGGGAAATGTAAATCTCAATCTCATCTAGGGAACAAGAAACCCTGACATGGATGTTCTCGACAATTCCTAGTTTAACATAAATGTCAATGGGCATCGTAGCAGTGATGTTCCGCATGTCTCCCTCAGACAAAACTTCATGCACCAAAATGGGAATTTGAAGTGGATGGGTCAATGTACAGGAAACAAAGGTATCTAAACACGATGAAATCTCTCTAATACTCGGGAGAAATGAGGAATGATGATGAGAATCATTGCAGGGAGTTTCCTCAAGAGACATAACCTCGGTGATACTCTCACCAGTGGGACAATATCTTTTTCAAGGGATCTAGAGAATCCAAAGAACCAAGCCAAGGGGACTGTGAATACATGTCTATATGCATAGTAAGAGTAGCATTACTTTCATAAGTGACTGTTGAAGCCAAAAAAACAGCTTGATAGGCTTGTTCTGTTGGGCTAAGCAGCATGACATTGCCAAAAGAATCAACCTAATCGGGGTGAGGAACAATTCAAGGATCGTGAGAAGTGGAGATCATGTTGATGGAAGTGATGTTTGGAGGTGGGAAGGAGAAAGTTCCCATAAGAGCAGAGTCTTTTAAAAGACCCACCCCAACACTCTCATAAGGGATGTCAATATTTCCCACATATGGCACATTGCCATTTGAAGGACCAGAAGAGAAAAAGGCTAACTGATCAAAAATGACTATTTTCCCCTCATGAGGAAAACCGAGAACACGGAACAAATAAGAAACCACACAAAACATGGCATGATTCCAACTTTGTCCAAGTAGAAGGTTATAATTCAAATTTTCATCAACGACTTCTACTTCTAAGTCAATAGTTTTCCCTTCCAATGTTATGGGAAAGCTGGTGAGAATACCATAAGCACGAGATCCTCTACCATCAAAGGCTTCTAAGGTGTTAGGAGACAGTTTGAGATGTGGAGAGCCTATAGCTTTCCAGCATGAGACAAACATGATGCAGGTGGAAGCACCCTCATCAATCACAGCTCGATGAATCATCTTCCCTTTAATAATGACTTGTATTAAGAAAGAAAGTTGATGGGGAAGACGTGGAACATGATTTTCTAGGTCAAAGGTAATTAGACTAGAATCCGTAGGGTCAATCTCCCCTATAGCTGATAGTAATTCTTTCCGCTGCAATGGAAAACTCTAGATAACTTCTGAGGCATACATCGTCGAAGGCATTTGAGATAAATCTTCGACAATATTGTAATGTTGGGCAGCTCGCTCATTCAGATTGTAAGATAATCTCCAAAGGAAAACCTTGGGAGGTGTTCAGATAACGGAGTCATTACTAGGCCTCTCAATATGAAGAGGACCAGAACTGGTTGGAGTAGAAGTAGAAGGTGTATCAATAACTTCTTTCTCTATAGTTTATCTGGAGGGAGTAGGATAGTATTTTGACCAAGTGGTGACAGAAATAGGTATTGTTCCACTCATATAAACTTGAGAACCCGAAGATGTAGAAGAATGTGGTTGTTCTACCAATTGGGTTTGTTGTGATGGAAAAGGTTCTTTTAGTACAGTCGGTGCCCCTTTATTTCCTTTTAACAAGAGACTAACTTCTGCACAACAGGAAAAATCCTTGGTATAGTGATATTCCTCACAAATGAGGCAAGGATATTTGGGCTTACGTTTAGATGCATCATCAATAGATGATTTTGGAGGATCCTATTTTGGGGTATCATATTTGGCTTTTCCTTTAGCCTTTTTTTTACCTTTTGATGCTTTGTCTGCCATGGTAGACTGAACGAAATTAATGTAAGAGGTTTTATCAGGATTTGGAGAAGGATTCGAAGGAGGATTGAATGCAGTAGTTGAAACAGATTTTTTCTTCGAAGAAGATTTACTGGAAGTTTGAGTCACCGACCCAATAATACCATCGACCGGTGGTGCGTCTGGAGGTTTAGAAGATGTTGGATCCATAGATGGTCTCGGAGCATTAGGAAAGAGATCGTATAACGTGCTAGATTGTTAATATACCAAATCTAAATATTGGGCACGGGCAATGGCTTGACGTTCGGTTACACAACCACCCATAGCTATGTCCTTGGCAATTTTGTTGATGAATGATTTGGTAAACCATTCATTTAACAGCTCATCAAGTATATCAAACTTGATAAGGTGACGCCGACATCTCCACTCATGGATATGATCAAAGATGTGGGTAGTAGTATTTTTTTAAAAGACATAATCACATGGGCATCAGTTTCATATCGAACTGGTAATTGGAAGTGAGTAAGGAAGGCCATTGCTAAAGAATTTAAGTCTTGATAGGCACCTTGAGGTAACTCGATGTACCATTTCGCGGTAGCACCCATCAGGGTTCGCTGGAAAATACGTAGATGAACAGAGTCTTCAACCCAAGAATTGGATGAACACCATAAATGGTAAGTCATAATGTGGGCCTAGGGGTCTTCTCCAGACTTTCCTTTGAATTTCAAACAATCATCAGGAATATTAGTAAGAACCAGAGGCCAATGCGACAAAGTATTGTATCATTGGTGAGTCTTGATACATCCGGTAGTTCCAATGTTGCTAGAAATGGTAATTGTGGATTGAAAGGCATGTGAGGAATTTGATAAGGCCTATATTGTGGATTCCATCCTTGTTGGTATGGGTTCTCCCTCCAAAGTGGCGGTTTTTTACCATAAGGAGCTTGATATTGCCCCCACTAAGAGGTATTCTAACCATACAAAGGTGGATTCTTCCCCCACAAAGTTGGGTTTTGACCAAGGTAAGGTTGATACTGACCCACCATGGGCCATTGAGAACCATAAGGTGGACAAAAAACCTGCGAAGCATATGGATTATAAGGTTGTTGTTGCAACTATTGACCCTGGTGGTAAACTTGTTGGTCGTGCTACTAGAGGGGTTGGCCTTGTCGTTGCAAGGGTTGGCCATGTTGATACAGGGGTTGGTTTTTCCGCTATAAGGGTTGTCCTTGTTGTTGCAATGGCTATTGATATATCCCTTGTTGCACATAAGTTCCTTGTTGTACATAAGGTTTTTGTTGTTGGAAAGTTCCTTGCGGAATTTGTTGAGTTCTAGGTTGGTGTTGATAAGTTCCAGCTTGAAATTGACCAGATGCCCCAAATGAGGGATTTGAACCAGGTTGTATTTGGGGCCCTGCATGTTGAGTAAAAGGTGGATTTTGAGGCTGTTGTGAGCCATACAAAGGATATGGTTGTTGGTAGTGTATCTGGGCCAAAAGAGGTCATTGATATGGGATTTGGCCTTATCCAGATGGAATTGATGATCCACTAAGATAAGGTACACTGCCAAGATTTTGACTCACTCTGGTAACGTGAGTTTGAGATGCACTCACATAAGTTCCACCTGAAATAGGAGGTACATATGAAGGAGGTGGTTGTTGCCCCCCATTCAATGGGATAGGTGATGGCACATATTGTCCACTTAATGGAGGACTTGAGGAACTTATAGGCACATAAATTGCCCCAACCGTAACTACCGGTTGTACAGGGACTGAAGAAACTGTAGTCGGTACAGGAATTTGAGAGGCCATGTTTGAAACAAATGGACCAGAATTAGGCATGGTGTTGATGACCAAATGGGATTATGATAAAGTGAAGACACACTTGGATTACCTGAAACCATTTGATCCAAAGAGGTATAACCAGCCATAAATAAAGGTTCACTACTTTCAGGTGGTGGTGGAGGTGCAACGCTTCCCACATATGGAAAACCTTCAAGGGGAAAGTCATATTCAGAATCATTGTCAACACAGGAGTATGAGCGGTTGAGACTTTTGGAGGACCTCGAGGAGAGACTGGAAAATCACCTTCTGATTCCATGGGTGGAAACAGTTGGTGAGGGGGAATGTGAGATGATAGTGGATATAACTCCCAAGGCACACCAAAATTATCATATGGACTATCTGATTATTGAGGAGATATGACCAATAGACCAAAAAGCATATTCAGAGGGAATAAAACAAACCTTTGTAATCTATCGGGAGTTTTTGGATCATATTCCTAAGATGATGAGTCTCGGGGTGGAGGACAAGAAGCAAGGGGTTCAATACTCGATATAATTTCAAGTTCAAGACCTTGGTCTTCAAGTGAATGTGAAATATCAGGATGAACTCCTTGTGATGACCCTTTAGTGTCAGATGATGAAGGTGAAATATAAGGTGAACACGATGGTTTAGCCACGATGACATTTTCTCAAAAACAATAAGTGGTGGTTGATTTGAGCCTATAATTAAAATTTACTATTAATCAGGCAATATGAAGCCAAGGATAACTGCATAGTTAAGTCATGTTATCATGGGAAGTTAAATTTTAGAGCTTAAAAAACAAGAAATAAATCAAAAAGGGTGTATTAGGCAAGAGGGTTTACCAAGTATCCATGAACCGTTATATACAACTTAGCCTAAACCAAGGACTTAACATATGACGGCCGATATCCCAAATGATGTGTTTGGTGTATCACGTCTACAAGACGGTTGACTCTGTTACCTTTGGCTAAAGGATAGAAACCTAGTGGGGTCTCCCTATATATACTCGATGGTATGGGGAGCACAAGTCTGTGTTAGCATTGGCTAATGCATAACCATTCGGTGAGAGTGTTCCTATATACTTTCCATACTAGAGTGCCTCTGATATACCCAAGAGTACTGGAGAACCTCTGATATACTTCCGTACTTGAACGGGATTTCACCCCCGGGATACAATGCAGGGAGTTAACGATAGCTGCTAGGTTTATAGACACCAGAACACATCTCTAGCCTAGACCTCTAAATGTTTGTGTTAAGTTCCAAATGCTCCTTAGGTTAATTCAGTAAATTTTAATGTTGTTATTGAATTATGTTTCAATTTTGGGCTCAAATGATGTCACCTGAATCTTAGAATGCAAATATATGAGAAAAGGAAACTTTTCATTTCAATGAATTCCATACTACCGAGGGAAGAAAGTTCAATCAATTAATGCATCAAACAAGAGAATACATCAAACAATATACCTCCACTAAATTTTCAAAATGCAACATGCAAGAGCAAAACAAAACTTCACTTTCACTAATGAACATGCAATCTATTGAAAGAAAGAATGACTTTTACTTTACTAAGATGCACTTTACCTAAATGTTCTCTTTGATTTTCAGATGCCCTAATGCAATTAAGCCTCAACTAAATCAAAAAATGAAAATTTGTGATCCAAAAAGCTCCTAATGCGAATCATGCACCAATCGAAGCAACACCAAATCCAAAAGTACTCAATGAAAATGTATTTCACTTTTTCTTTCGAACAGATAAGAAAATACACTCATTTCAGTTTGTAAACCAAACAATGTAATCTATGCTTGATGAATTACAAAGATGAATTTCAAATGCAAGATGACCTAGTACAAATGAAAAGGAACTTTTCAAAAGACAAACTGAAACTAATACAAATCAATGTTTCAAATTATTTTACCAGATAAACAGACCCGGACAATCAGCAAACCACAAACTCAATGACACTCACAAGTGAAAATTGATAATCAAATGACCTATAAACCGTAAAATCATCCAGTTGCACTCAAACACTTGAAAGTTCAAAAAATAATAATTGGATAATGAAATGAGATAATCAACAACAATAAATCCAATCATGCAAGACAAAACAACACCTCAGGGGCTCAGACACACTAGCGTTTGACAGAGAAACCCTAGGTTTTTTTCCAATCTCAAATATCAGTGCAACTGTTATGGCCAAACTGGTGCTAAACTGGGTATAAATGTAACCGTTATAAGAGAGCGCACTGGCACTGTGACTGTCAGAGAAAAAATCACGTTGGGCAAGGAATAAGGTAAAAAAATAAAAATAATTCCGAAAAAAACTTCGAGACTGAGCACTCTAAGATAGCAACCAGTAATTGTGCAGACATATACAGACCCAAACTAACTGAGAACATGATGGTCGGTCGAACTGATCAAGGGATCAGTTGAGAAAAGAGGATGAAAAGGCTATAGCTTCCCTAGTTAAGTCTCCATTCTTTTGTGAAGGTAAATCCCCTCTGTGATAGAAGCGGTCCCTCTAGCCCAATGAGTGGGTCTAGCAACAAATTAAACAAACTAACATGCACTTTCCTAGCTTATGTTTAAAAATGCATAGAGAAGGAGAAACTTGCCTCACTTTGATGTTAATCGCTCAATATTTTAGAGATGATTTTGAATCTTTCACTCCAGGCCTCACTCCTTACTTATTCTTCATGTCCGAGTACCTGCAAGGAAGATCAAAGAGCTATGAAAGATACAAGAGCATATATGGCATATATGGCATACATCAAACATAAACTACTTTATAGATCAAGGAGTATTAAGCTAAAAGCATAAAAATTTACACAGTTATGGAAAGTGAACATTAGATGTATGCATTAATAATCTAAAAAGGGAAGCATGCAACCTATGTCTTGATGTTGGAGACCTCTTTTTGGTGGATGTCCAAGTCCAAGAAAATATTCTTCAAGCACTCCTTCTACAAGCTAGAATAGGTAGCATGTAAGCATAATCTCGGGATAGGGATGCAGCAATCAATGACCAATCATTTGGGGACGGAAGGGAGTGAATTTATAGGAAGGGAGAGGGATTTAGGGATCCACAAAAGAGGGAGGAGGTTCTACATATCAAGGGGAAACCCCATGATGATAATATCAAGAGGTCCAAATGGGAGAGCTCAGCCATATCAACAACAACCAATATCCATCTCGTTGTTCTTGAAGGTTATAGTGCATGAAGCCTCTCCTCCAGTTTGGGAAAACCTACCATAAGAGGTTTAGAGTGGGTTTTCCTATCAAAACCCGTGCTGGCAGTGCTAGTATATAATTGTGCAACCTGCCATCAGCACAGGAAGGCAGTGGAGCAAAGCGCGCTGATGCTAAAATTTAGGTTTTTATATAACTTTCTTCAGAATGGATTTAGGAAAGTTTTCCTTTGATTCTTCACAGAGATTTTGGTATATATATCATGATGGATATGTTGCACAATCATCAATGTTTTGGCACTTTGGGATATGGAACAAGAAGTGAACAGGAGGTATGACAAAATAATGTGTAACAAAATTTAATATATGTTCAAACTCCTTGAGTTTCTCCATTAACTGAGAATTCAATCTCCGTCATAGATTTAATTGTAGAACATTCCACTTTACCTTCTTCCAAAGAATACATTTGGAACCATGGTCATCCTCATCTTGTTGTAGCAGTCCTCTCAAAATTTTTAACTATTATTTAGTTTCAACTATCTCCTTCTCTCTTTCTTCTTTTCTCATTCTCCCTATGCCAATTGCTTTGGCATTCATTTCTCTATGAATATTTCTCAAACCCATAATATGACTATCAATAGTCACGTTACCCTCTACTTATTCTTCTTGTAAACTATCCTTGTTCACTTGTGAGCTGCAACAAAGCCTTTTCCTCGTAGAAATTCCTACTATCACTACCTCACCAAGCTTCCTTTGAGCTCAGCCTTTTGGTTTTACTGGTTCCTCCTCTAGAACTTCCTCTTGATAGTTCTCCCCACACTCATTGTGGAACTGCCTCTCTAACAAATTATACCCAACTGTTGCTTGTTGTAAGTCACCTTTCTCCTCCTGGTTCTTTGAAGTAGAACATATTCTCCTTCTCTAGGGCATGTCTTCTCTTTAGCTTCAAAATTTGTTAGGTTGTTGTAATTCTTCTTACTCACTTCTTCTAAGAACTCTATTGTTATCACATCCTCTTTTCTTCAGTCCATCTCGTTGTTGATTTTTGTCACATTCCTTCTTAGTTGAATTCTTTGGATTCTACCTAAATTTGTTTATTATAGCTTTGTTCCTACAATGACTACATCTCCTTCCTATCAATGCTCCTTGTTGTATGGTTGTCATTCCTTACTATCCAAATCTCCTTGAAATTTCATCAATTTTGTTGCAGTCTTCTCTGTTGACTCTACCTTCTCGTTGCAGTTTTCTAGTGTCCTTCTGCTTAGAACACGCTTCTTCTTGATATGCCTTCAAAAACAACCTAATCTACCTCCTTCCCAAGTATTTTTTATTTCATACGTTATCTTCTTCAAAGTTCCATTATGCAATCATCAGTCTTCGAAGAAACATAAAAATTACCTAAATCAGATTTCCCAAATTTGAATCTGCTTCCTTTTACTTCAACTGTGAACTTTGCTTTCTGCTTTCAATGCTTTCCTATGATCATCAACTATCAATCACAACATATATATTTTTAAAACAAAATCCACATACCTCATTGGCTCCACTTTCCAACAATATTCCTTAAAAATTTCCATTCAGAGCATAATTCTCCAATACCATTTGATGCAAACCCGACCTCATTTATGAGTGTAGGTTCACTTAGAAACCACATGGCCTAATCCTCTGTCTAAAAATGTGTTTCCTTCAGCACTTCAAAATCTCTCTATCAGGATCTAAATCCCTTATAAAACCAAATTACCATGGGAGGAGCTGGGAGGGATAGCCAAAATCTACACGAGTTGATGGTGGTATATATATAACACCAGAGTTCTAGATCTCTCATACATAGCCCACTAAACCAAGCCCTATGACTTAACACTTGACATGAAGTGATAACCACCAAGCACGATCTTTTATTTAAATGTAATTTTCAACTGACACGTCCCAACCTTGGCACCTTGGTGCATAGTCGTGGGTGCTCTAAATTTTATTTTCAAGTTAAGTTCTCCAGGCTAACACCTCTAGGATGATGCAATCCCACTCCTTTGAACATTTGGTATGGCATAGTCTCGCTCCCTATCTACCCAGTCACTTCGATTTGGGGATCTGAAAGAATTATTCTAGGCTATTCCTTCTAGGTAAGGTCCACCTTGCCACATAATCCTAACTTTTCGAGAAAGTATGCTTACAATTTTTGACGGGGTCGAACCAACAGGTGGGGTCTACTCCCACGTCCTTGATGTTTAGTCAGCCTGACAATTGGTCCTTCCGATATAAAACTTTTGGGCAGTCCCCACTCACCATGTTTGCCGAAGCTAAGTTGGTTTGAAGCTCCCTTTTCCTGTCACTTAGACTTGGAGTTCCAGGAATATCATTTGGGCTGGATTTTTTGGGATGACGTGTCTCAGTACTTCCTTCTAGTTCATGTAGACTTCGGCCTTCAACAAACCTGTGAGGGTATTATCTTTGGGATGATAGTCTTTCACTGACAGAGAATGTTTTTTGTCTCTTTCTCCAGTCATTTGTCGTTCCCCGGTACTGTCAACTGATAGAATTTTTTCCAACCCTTAAAGGAAACTAAATGTGTGCTTTGTCTATACTCTTTTCTCTTGCTCGACTCCATCTCCATTGTATTCCTTTGGTTCCACTTTTGCAACAAGTATTTTCTTGCCTACGCCTCTTCCCTCTGCATTCTCTTGGATCTAGTTAGCTCCTCCAGATACTTCCACTTCTCTCAACGTTACAGATCTGGATTCCCTCTCAAGAAAAACCCACTATGGGGAAAACCTTTTCAAATTATTCTTCTTATTAGATTGTCATCAAATGGTTCAGCAAAAGAGAGTACAATGATTCACATCTTCATCAACAAAAACAACTACAACATCCATAAATGAACCCAATGAAGCTTATACTCAAAATCAAATTGTGAAGTTTGTAATGAACGGTCATTGTTTGCGTTCAATTGCAAAACATTGCAGTCAATGAGAAAAAACTTTGGAAGACTGAGATTTCATATTTTAGGTCTTAGGTGCACGAAGGAGGAGATATGTGAGTTAATATAGCTACACAGTCACTCACTCCCTTAAGCCTGGAATGCAAGCGACTGGGGTTGGATATGGACTGCAAAAACCCTAAATCCTAATTGCATGAATGGAAAGTTGGTTGTGTGACTGGAAATATCCAGTCGCATGGATTATTTTTTGTGCAAGAAAATGGGGTTGAATTCTTCCTGTGTTATGCCTGCGACTATGGCCTAAAACCATGAATTAGAGATGCGAGCTTCGGAACCTAGAATTTCATCTTAGAGCAAACCTGATCCTCCACTGATGAGCCTCGGACCTGATTGAGCCAAAAACCAAGATAGAAGAGTGTCTCATGCTTGTTTTCAAATGAGGTAGAGGTCACTTGCATTTATAGCCTTCCAAGATGGTCCACTTTACTTTAGGGCGACCTTATCAAATATGCAAAGTGGGATTTTCTTCATAATTACACTTCCCTTATCTGATTTGAGAAATCTTTAGGTCGATTTTGATCCTCTTGAAATGAGAATTCAATGAAATAATTATCTCCATCAAGTGAGCTATCCAAAGTTGAATTTGATTGTAGTTGAATAATTTTAACACTCCCTCTCAACTAGGGAGAATTCCACATGCATCATATCATGAGTATCATGTTAACAAATCATATATAGTCTTAAGTATCTCATCATTTCATATCATCGTTGATTATCTCAATTCATCTCTTGTTCATTCTTGCTTATCTCTTGATTGTCCCTGATCATATGTTGAATATTCTCAAATCTAAAAGAAGAATAATTTTGACATTAGATGGGAGCTCAGTCTACTACCCTCTTCCCATTAGGCTACTACCTAGAATCTCTGTCAGCGGGCTACTACCTGGGGATATCGGCGGGGAGTCAAATCTATAATTTATATCATCATCGGAGAGCATACCATCAAGGGAGCACATCTCAACCTGGAACCACATTGGGGAGCTCAATCTCAAACTGGAATCTCATGGGGGAGCTACTACTACGACCCCATATATGTGATTGATTCATTACATGATTCAGTGGTTGTTTTAGTATTACAGTAATCCAGATTGAGTTGTCAATGATTTCAGATCTATACGCAATTCTTAAACAGAGGGAGTGTGTATATATGTGGTTGTGATTTAGAACAATAGTGTATACATTCCAATATATTCCTGATGAGGGTTTGCAGGAACAACATTGTGTTTCTGTGATGGTGAGTAGTGTATGGTTCGGTATAATGATGAATGGTTGTGCATTGGTATGATCTGATGGTTTGTATCTGTTATGGATTGGTTTGATCTTGGTGCAATGGTTGGTTGAGATTCAATGATTGGTTTTCTAATGTTATAGTGATTTAGTTGGTTCAATGATTGGATGATTTGATTTAGTATTTGGTTTCAAAGTTGTTACTTGGTTTAGGCTTAATGTTGGAAGTGGATCCAGTATGAAAATACGATGAAAGGTGGCCTACAAGTTTTGATGTTTTGAGTAAGGTGGATCCAGTATGAAATATTATGAAGTGTGTTCCACAAGAGGTTCTGAGGGTTGGAGCCTTCAGTAAGGGAGTCAAAGCTTCCTTCTAATGGTAGTTGGTAAATTTGTTCAGGGTGTAGGAGCTCCCTTCCGGTAGGAGTCGGTAAACAAGATCAGGGAGTTGAATCTCTCTTCCAGTGGGTGTTGGAGAATGAGAGAAGGTTGTAGCCTTATATAGGTGGGTGTCTACTTACTGTTAAGAGTTTGTGCAAGTACAATATTGTAAGAATTTTTCTTAATAATAGAATAAGAAGACAGAGATGACGACAATGATGGTTTTCTCCCACATTGGGTTTCCAGCTAAAAATCTCAGTGTTATCATGTGTTGTTGTGTTTCTTATGTGTGATGGTTTATTCTTCTCTTACTTCTCATGGTTACTATTTAATTAATGAATAATGAAGTAATTATGCACTAGTTAAAGATGAACAGCTGATGAAATATATGAAAATTTAGTTATCTGAATATATGTTGTTTGCCTTTACTGAAGTCACGTACATACACTAGTTGCATGAATGACAACAGTGTATAGAAACCAGAATATGAAATGAAAAGCTAAAGTGGTTTTAAAATAATGATTCAACCCCCCTTCCTCTCTGTATTTTTCCCAACAATTGGTATAAGATCAGGTCACTCGAGCATAAGCTTAACCGCTTGAGAGTAGATCAGGGACAATGAGAAAGAAGAAAAAGGGGAAGGAAACTCAAAGGAAGAAGACAGCTTAAGAAAATTTTGATAGTGAAATGGATATATCATATGTACTAATAGATGGAAGAAAATATTCAGATTCATGAGAATCCCACATTCTATTGATCAAGAATGAAGAAGACAATAACAAAGAATTATCAGGTACTAGTTCTTGTTCTACTTGTGATCCATTTACCTATTCATGTAATTATGATGACAGTCAAGATGACAATGAATCAACTGAAATTTATCTTATGGGTAAAAGACAAAATAATCATTCTGCAGAAAAATTAGATTCAAAATTGAAGACCCTAGAAGCATAAATTAAAATACTTACAAATGAAAATCGAGAACAACAAAAGTTACTTCAACGGTTTTATGTAAAATAGGGTGCCTACAAAGAAGACGTTGTCACATTAAAAACCCAGCTTAAAGAAGGAAGGAAAATTGAAAAAGGAATTAAGAAGGAGCATAAAGAAAAGGAAGATCAATGTCAAAGAATAGAGGATGAACTCAGAAAGAAAAACTCTCGGTTACAGGAGGTAATGAAAATTGATGCAATAATTAAGAAACGTAGAGAAAGAACCAATTATTTTATAGGACTATAAGAAGAAAACATTTGACTCAAATCTAATCTTGAAAAGTCAAATAAGTGAAATGAAGAGTTACTTTAAGTATTTGAAGAACAAGAGAATGAGCTGAAGGAAGATATTATCAAATTAAGGGAGCAAGTGGAAGAAGGAAGAAAAGCTGAAGAAGGGATGAAAAAGCAATATCAGAAGAGGAAGAACAATACCAAAGACTAGAGGTTGAGGTAAACATTCTAAAAGTAAAATGAGAAGAAAATGATAAACATTTGAGGTTTCAAGATAGTACTAATATTTTGGATAACATTCATAGTATTCAAATGGTCTCCCTCCATTAAATCTGGTCTTGGTTTTCATGAAACTATAAAAGGAGAATCTAGTTCACAGGCTTATACAAGGAACTTGAAGGATAAAGAGATAAGAATTCAACGAGATCAACATCCAAGGAAAATGAATTTTCAAACGAAATAATTTTCTCCCAATAATATAAATATTAATCAATTCTCTCATCTGATCAACGATGTTGTATGTTTTACATGTCATAACTATGGACACATTTCAACAAGTTGCATATGAATATTTCGATCTCAAGCAAATAGCTACTTCACAGGAAGATCATCAGCTCATAGGTACTTATGTTTCTTTAAGGGATATTGCTTTGCTTGCAAAATATTTGGTCACAAATCTATTGATTGCAATAGGAGGAATATGAAACGAAAATATTTTAATTCCTCTTCTCCCTTTTCTGGTCAAATAAGATGTTATACTTGTAACAAGTTTGGGCATGTAGAAAAAGAATGCAGGAACGAGTCAACATATGTCCACAGATATCAAGGCAAGCAACCAGATAAGAATATTGGTACCAATGGACCTAAGAAAGACGGATCCACTAGTACTTCTCATAATAAGCATAAAGAAGAAGAACATATAAGTTGTGGCCTAGCTCTTTGTTCATTTGAAGATGAATATGAATGGTACATAGACAATGGGTGCTCTCATCACATGTCTGGAGATAAGGACAAGTTTGAGTCTCCCAAGAAAAACAAATATGGTAAGATGATTTTTTGAAATATCACTCCAACAAAAGTTATGGGAAAAGGTAGAATCAAACTTGAGAAGTATGAAAAAGCAGTTGATACATTATTAGTCTAAGGGCTAAAGCAGAATATTCTAAGTGTAGGTAAAATAGCTGACAAAAGACGTATAATTATATTTACATCAACTAAATGAAAAGTTATAGATGAAGAAACTAGAAAGGTTATAGCAAGAGGATACAGAAATACAAATAAATTATATGTGCCAGCAGAGAAGAATCAAGCAGAAATAAGAGGTATAATTCCTCTCCTTCTTTAGAATCAAAGTAAAAGAAGATGGTCCCCACTACAGTCTATTTTTCTTAATGTGTTCTTATAACAATGACTCCAGAAGTAAATATGAGGCACATAACCTCATGGATAACAAGTGAAGATTATCAAATCCACATGATCACTAGTGTATGATCTCAGGGGGGGCTATGCATATGTAGATGATGATTCCCTGTGTTGTTTTGATATTTTGATAATGTTTATATTAATGACACTGCATTTGATGAAGGTATAATGAACAAGAACAAACATGTCATGTTCAGTGGGAGATATAGTTATGAAAAATCAACAACTTACTTTATGTATGCGGATCACATGAAGGACAGTCACGTGTATACACGAGTTTTGATCTAGATAGTTACATAGGTTTCTTTGAGATAAAGAAACAATTGGACAAACTCAGGGGAGCTCCTAATATGCTTTAATTAGTTATTATTGGATTTTTGGTTCTGATATTGACTTACTACAAACTATTAATAATTTCCTTATTATGCTTAGGAATAATGGTTGGTTAATGATGGTTCATGAGATGTTGCAAAATGTTATTGTTGCTGTGGTTCTTTGATGGATTTGTTGATTGATGAGGTGGATATGATTAGATTTGACAGTGAATAGTTGGCACAAGTTTAGGGGGAGCATTTTCTATGCTTCTAAATGGTCCATTTTTGGAATTATGGTCTCTTAAGCATTTCTGGTTGCATGTTGATGAATATATATCATTGGTGATGTATAGTTTTTGTTGTTGTTATTGTTGAATATAGATATGTCGTGGTCATTCTGTCATTAAGTTATGGATGATGCTTTAATTTCACTTAGTGAAGTTGTTAATCCTACTTGATACAGTTAATGAAGAGGATGTGTATGTTATGATTGTTGGTTGATGATGATGAGTTTATGATTCACTCACATTTTGTTGACATTTATATGTTATCATCTTTATGTCATCAATGATGCATAAGTTGCATGTGGTGAAGTAATGGAGGATGCCTATATATTGCTTAAGCTACATGTGAAAGTTGTTGTTGTCAAGCATTAATAAGAATGATACATATGTTATGTTCATTGAAGATGTTTGTTGATGATGTTATTGCTCAGTTCTATGTCTTGTGATGCTGAAAGTACTCTTGGTTCACACATATGTTGTTGATGCATGGAAAGAATATGTATATGTTGCTTATGGTGTTGTGATATAAGAAATGTATATGTCTTTGGTACTTGAGGATTGTGGATCTTCCTACAAATGGAAAGAGCATGTTGACCTTCATAATATGAGGTCAAGGGGATGAGTTGCTAATAGAATTTTGTTGCACCATATTATGCTTCTTCTACAACTACTTGGTGATGCTTGGAAACATTACATATTTGGTCACGGGTTAATGATATTGGAGCTACATTGCTTTATCTTACATAGCTTCTTGATGATGAAGATGTTCATGTTTCCGTCTATCAGACTGTTATCATATGTTGATGTTGAAGGTTCATAAATGGAGAATGATGGTTGTTGATGATCTTACTACCTCATGGTTTAGGTCTCTGATTTTAGTTATAAATATCATATATGTCTCTTGATGTAAAGGTCATGCCATGTATGGGCTATTGGGGTCATGCAATTTATGTATGTAATCCCATTGTTTTGGGAAATTGATGTAATGTTGGGTAAAAAATGTAACCCCATTGTTTTGGGTGATTGATCTATTCTTGATTCATTGGTGATAGGAAAGGTCATATTTGGTTTAGTCATAAAGTCTTTTGCTTTTATTGTATATCTTTAGAGGGTCCAACATATACTCAAGGGGAGCATGGTCAGTATGCAGTCTTCATACTCAGCAGATTAGACCTATAACGATCCTCTCTACAAAGGGGAAGAGAAGCCTTTATTTAGAATTGTTCAACCCTTTCCCTAGATGTCAAAGGGGGAGAGAATATTTGTGTTTGGAGAAGAATGCTTGGATAATATTGGTAAGAAGTCTTGGTATTTGCAGGTTTGTTTGCAGGTGTTTACAGGTGGTGACCAAACACCAAAGTGGTTTCCATCAAGTCCAAAGGGGGAGATTGTTAGCATTATGACTAATGTGTTGCCCTTGATGGAAACCTACTTGATAAATATGTCAACTTTATGATAAAGTTATGATTATATAGATTGTACAGATGTTACAGGTGATATGGGAAAAGGAATGATAGTTCAGAGATAGATGAATGATAAAGGTGATGTTTGAGAAATTATACACGTGCCTTGAGAAGAAAGGTCACGTACATACGTAGGTATTATGAAGAAAAGTCATGTACAAAATCTGCACCGTGGTAATCTAGATACCAACGGTCATTACCATGGTATTGGCCCATAATAATGGGAGCGACAAAGGTAATTTAATCTCGTCAAAGACTACTAACGACATTACCAAGGGATTTGACTAAGTTATTAGCTAAGGATAAATATATATAAGGAAATGGAGATCAAGGTGTCAAGTGCGCAAGTAATGAGATATACATGTGTAATCTGATGGCTCAGATCTGATAGATATGAAATGAATACATACCGCTTGATCTATTTATGTTGGTAGCTAGTTATGATAGATCTATGATGATGGTATGAATCTACATATAATGATGAGTGACTGTAACAATATGTATGCTAAGATTTTGGTTTGATAGATGTTGTGTTATGCAGTGAAAGTATGATTTAGTGACTTTAGATATGTACATTGGTTTTCCTATCAATGTTCACGTATATACGTGGATCTGTCTCTTCATGGTCACATATAAATTATGTGAATTTATATTGTATGTTGAGATGTGTACACAGGTTTTATGAATGGTAGTCACGTACATATGTTGATATGTTTTGTGGAAGTCGTGTATACATACTAGGGTTTTGCAGTATGGATTGTTTATGGCATTTGATTAGTTTTGTTTTGTTTGTTGTTATTTATGGATGATGTCTCTATCATGATAATATTTGTTTCACAGTATTGATTAGGTTGAGTTGGTTATGGAATGGAATGTTGATTAGTGATTATGCTACAGTGTGGTGATATGTAATTGGTTTAGTGATCTGATTGATTCAGTACATGATTTAATGGTTGTTTCAGTATTATAGTGATTCATATTCCATTGTCAATGAATTGATATATGTACGCAGGTCTTATATAGAGGAAGCACATATATACATGGGTGTGCTTCAAAACTGTAGCCTATACATTCTAATATATGTCTGATAAGGGCTTGCAAGAACAACATTGTGCTTCTACGATGGTGAATAGTGTATGGTTTGGTATAATGATGAATGTTCATGGATTGGTATGATATAATGGTTTTTCTCTGTTATGGATTGTTTTGATCTTGGTGCAATGGTTGATTGAGATTCAGTGATTTGTTTGTTGATTTTATAGTGATTCAATTGATTCAGTGATTGGATGATTTGATTCATTATTTGGTTTCATAGTTGTTACTTGGTTTGGGCTTAATGTTGGAAGTGGTTCCAGTATGAAAATATGATGAAAGGTGGCCTAAATTTTTTTATGTTTTGAGTCAGGTGAGTATGAAATATTATGAAACGTGGTCCACAAGAGGTTTTGAGGGTTGGAATCTTTATTAAGGGAGTCGAAGCTTCCTTCTAGTGGTAGTTGGTAAAATTTTTCGAGGGGTAGGATCTCCCTTCTGGTAGGAGCTAGTAAACGAGATTAGGGGGCAGAGCTCCCTTCCAGTGGATGTTGTAGAACAAGAGAAGTTTGTAGCCTTTTGCAGGTGGGTGCCTACATACTTGTAAGAGTTTGCAGTAGTACAAGATTATAAGAAGTTTTCTTAATACTAAAATAAGAAGACAAAGACGACGACAATAATGGTTTTCTCCCACATTGGGTTTCAACCTAAAAATCTTGGTGTTCTCATGTGTTGTTGTGTTACTTATGTGTGATGGTTTATTCTTCTCTTATTTCTCATGGTTACTACTTAATTAATTAATAATGAAGTAATGGTGCACTAGTTAAAGATGAACAGATGATGAAATATATGAAAAGTTAGTTATCTAGATATACATTATTTACCTTTACTGAAATTGCATACATATGTTGGTTGCATGAATTACAGTAGCATATAGAAATTAAAATATAAATGAAAATTTAAAGTGGTTTTAAAATACCGAGTCACCCCCTCCCCTCAGTATTTTTCCCAACTTTCTCTTATGCTTCTCTACCATGTATATCTATTTTGTTGAGGCTTATTCAACATCAACTTTCTCATTTATCTATCTCTGCATCCAACTTTTCTTCTAGTTGGCTCAATTCACTAATCCTTTGCTGAAACCTATTGTCGTGGTCTTCCATGATCACATCGGGATACACGTTGCTCATAATTGTTCTCATTAGCAGGCCTTTGTCACCTTAGTCCCTTTTTGTGATATTTCTCTTTAGGGACACTTCCACCATCAGTCTACTAATATCTTCAATTTCCATGTCCATATTTCCTTCTTGCTGGCAAAAATCATCCATCCTTTTCTAAAAATGATTATTGTATTTCATGACTTTACAAGGATACCACTTGTCTCCTATCACCCTTTGCCTTTTATGCTGGAAGTTACCCTCTTTATTGTTATTTTGTTGTTGCATTTTCTTCATTGAAACCTCGTCCTCGTCCTCTTATGAAATTTCTACAACCCACCATCATTTCATTTGCTTCACAAATTCTCTTTGGATTGTCTAACCAATCCTCTAAAAAAATTAATTATGCTGCAAAAAACTTCGTCTCCATGCCTTTTCTAACTTGCATGGGTTTCTCCAATGGTTCCTGTACTTCTTTGTTTTCCAACCAACCCTTTGGTTCCTGCAAATATTCATCACCTCCAAACACAAAACAATTGTTAGTTTAAAAAACATGAGAACTTGAGGTCTCTTTTGTGGCTACCAACATTCTTTCTTCGTGCAACATTGACTTCTCAATCTCCATGGTAGTGCACACATAAATTTCAGGCTATTCTATCTTCTGTTCTACCTGTACAATAGTCTTGAGTGATTGTTCCTCCTTTTTGTACAAAACAAAACTAATGCTATGTCTCGTATCTACAACAACTCCCACATTCACAAAAAACTCAATAATTTTCAAATCATAAGGCTCATTAGACTCATTTTATGCTTCATGTTGATATCCATTCTTCTCATAATTAGTGATACTTTCATCTAACCTCTCATCAGAATCTTCTTCATCATTTTCTCCAAGAACTGGTCCTTGTTCTAGTGCATAAATAATCCCCTCAACAATTATCATTTGTTGTTGCTTCATTTCTCTTTCCAAATGAGAATTTAATATTTGTTAAAAATCCTTGAGTTTCTCCATTAACTAAGCATTCAATCTATGTCTTAGATTCACTTGCAACAAATTCCACTTTACCTTCTTCTGAATAATCCATTTATAACCATGGTTATCCTCATCGTTGTAGCGGTCCTCTCAAAAATTATAGTTGTTATTTAATTTCAACTATCTCCTTCTCTCTTTCTTCCTTGCTCATTCTCCCTATGTCAATTTATTTGGCATTCCTATCTCTATGACTCTTTCCTGAACCCATCATATGGCCATCAATAGTCACTTTACCCTCTACTTCTTCTTCTTGTGAACTGTCCTTGTTCACCTGTGAGCTGTAACAAAGCATTTTCTTCGTAGCAATCCTAGCTACCAATAACTCACCAAGATTCCTCTGAGCTCAGCCTTTTGGTTTTACTGGTTCCTCCTCTGGAACTTCTTCTTGAACTTTCTCCCCACATTCATTGTGGAACTTCGTCTCTTACAAATTCTACCCAACTATTGTTTGTTGGAAGTCAACTTTCTCCTCCTGGTTCTCTACAATAGAACCTCTTCTCCTTCTCTAAACTATGTCTTCTCTTCCGCTTATAAAGTTGTTAGGTTGTTGCACTTCTTCTTGCTCACTTATTTTGAGAACTTTGTTGTTCTCACATCCTCTTTTCTTTTGTCCATCTTGTTGTTGGGTTTTGTCACAATTCTTCTTGCTTGAATTCTTTGGTTGTTATCTCTTTTTGTTCATTATATATTTGTTGCTACAATGACTACATCTCCTTCCCATCACTACTCCTTGTTGAATAGTTACCACTCCTCACTATCCAAATATCCATTGAAATTTCATCACTGTTGTTGCAGTCTTCTCTATTGACTCTACCTTCTCGTAGCAGTTTCCTAGTGTCCTTCTACTCAGAACATGCTTCTTCCATGTCTTCCTTAAAAAATAACATCATTGAATTCCTTCCCAAGTAGTTTTTATTGTGTATGTTATCTTCTTTAGAGTTCCATTATGAAATCATCAGTCTTCGAATAAAATTAAAATAAATTACCTCAATCAGATTTCCCAAATCCGAATATGCTTCCTTTTGCTTCAATTGTGAACTCTTCTTTTTGCTTTCAATGCTTCACCGTGATCATCAACTCTCAATCACAAAATATATATTGTTAAAACAAAATCCACTTACCTCATAGGCTCCACTTTCCAACAATATTCCTTAACAATTTCCATTCAAAGCATAATGCTCTAATACCAGTTGATGCAAACTCGACCTCATTTCTGAGTGCAGGTTCACTTAGAAACAACATGGATCGGTCCTTTATCAAAAAAGGTGTTTCCTTCATCACTGCAAATTATCTCTATCGGGATCCCTAATAAAACTAAATTACAGTGGGAGGAACTGGGAGGGACAACCAAAATCTACATGAGTTGGCAGCCAAACTCTACATGAGTCAGTGATGATATATATATAAAACCTGAGTTCAAGCTCTCTCATACATAGCCCACTGAACCAAGCCTTATGACTTGGCACTTAGAACCAAGTGTTAACCACCAAGCATGGTCTTTTATTTAAATGTAATTGTTAGCTGATGTGTCCCAACGTTGGCAGCTTGGTGTGTAGCTGTGGGTGCTCTAACTTTTATTATCGGTTTAAATTCTCTAGGCTAACAACTCTGGGGTGACAAAATCTCGCTCCTCTGAACCTCTGAGATGATGTAGTCCCTCTCCCTCTCTACCCAGTTTGACTTAGGGATTTGGCAGAATTATTATGGGTCATTCCTTCTAGGTAAGGTCCATATTACCACATAAGCTTGACGTTTCAAGAAAACATGCTTAAAATTCTCGTCAGGGTAGAACCTACAGGTGGGGTGTACTCCCATGTCCTCAATGCTTAGTTAGCTCGACAATTGGTCCTTCCGACATAAAACTTATGGGCAATTCCCACTCGCTATGTCTGTCGATGCTGAGTTGGCCTAGTGCACCCTTTTCCCTTCGCTTAGACTTGGAGTTCCAGGTAGATCTTTTGGGTTGTATTTTTCGGGATGATGTGTCCCAGCACTTCCTTTTAGGTTGCGTAGACTTTGGCCTTCAACAAACCCGTCAGGGTATTACCTCCGGGATGATAGTCTCCGACTAACAGATAATATTTTATGTCTCCTACTACTGTCAATTATCATTCCCTGACAGTGTCAATTGACGGACTTATGTCCAACCCTTAAAGGAAATTAAGTGTGCGCCCTCCTCTCTATACTATTTTCTCTTTCTCAACTCTGTCTCCATTGTCTTCCTTTAGTTCCACTTCGGAAACAACTTTTTTCTCACTTGTGTCTCTTCCCTTTGCATGCTCTTCAATCTGTTTAACTCCTCTTGATACTTCCTCTTCTCTCAATGTTATGGGTCAGGATTACCTTTAGGGAGATATGAGCCTGACTTTTTGACTGAACTAGGTATACCCATAGTTTATGCATATGAATTTGATTTGGATTCTCATTGAATATGTGGTGTTTATTCATCTTGAGCTTCATCGCACCTGTAATATTTGTACATTCATTCATAGGCAAGGGGTTTATATGGGAATATAGAGGGTTACTGTTCATTGAAATTGATAC
Source organism: Pinus taeda (assembly GCA_000404065.3). Taxonomy (NCBI): domain Eukaryota; kingdom Viridiplantae; phylum Streptophyta; class Pinopsida; order Pinales; family Pinaceae; genus Pinus; species Pinus taeda. The sequence goes on along the minus strand of APFE031078513.1, from coordinate 135,527 downwards.
ACAACCAAGAGATGCACAACAAAAAAAGTCTCCACACTAAAAAATAGCCATAATTATATTCACATGTATACAAAGGCCCAATTTGGCTAGATTTACATTAACATGCATGTTCTAACTTTAAACCAGATCTTTGCTTCTTACAATCCTATCGCTTGTCTCCTTATGCTCATCCTCTCCTCTATCTCATAATTTATATAAAATAATTTTATACATGGAGAATTGAAACCAACTTTCGGTTTCAGATCCTCAATTTCCTCTTAGATCCACAAAAGATTCACTTAGACTCCTCAACTTAGGCTATGAATCTATCGAAAATATAACCATCTAATATTCTCTCTAACTCTCACATAATTGTTGATATCTCTATGAAAGAGATCCAATTACATTTTCCCACATTTTTATACAATGGTCATGACTCATAGGTTTATGCACTCAAAATATAATTAAAACAATTTTAGGGAACCAACTCCATTGGTAATGAAAAAACCCCTACTCTAGTCAAAATGAATTTTGACTTGGAGGTAAGATTCTCCTTCGTCATACTCCCAAGGTTAAAAATATTCATGGTCTCCTAACCATGTGTTGGTGAAGTTATGCTTTCTTGGATCCCAAACTTTGTTCTGCAGTAGGTCCTTCTCTCTATCATGTTGTCGCTACTCTGCGATTGTTTTCTTCATTCTTCCAAGAATCCAAATTTTATGTTGCAATTCTCCTCCTTCCTCGTTGATGTAGACTCTCTTTATAATTTGCATTATTATATCTCTTACACTTCTCTTCCATCTATATCTCTTTTTCTGAGGCTTCTTCAACATCAACTTCCTCATTTCTTCTATCTCTACATCTAGCTTGTCTTCTGACTATCTCAAATCATTGTTCCTTTGTTGAAACTTGTTGTTGTGGTCTTCTATGATCACACTAGGATATAAGTTTCTCTAAATTATTCTCATCAGCGGGCCTCTGTCATCTTCCTACCTTTCTGTAAGAGGTATCTTTTGGGACACTTCCACCATCAATCTTCTAATCTCTTCAATTGCCATGTCCAATTTACCTTCTTGCTGGCAAAAATCATCCATCCTTTGCTAAAAATGATTGTTGTCCTTCATGAATTTACTAGGATACCATTTGTCTCCTATCATCCTCTGCCTTTTCGCTGGAATTCGCCCTCTTTACTCCCACTTTGCTATTGCATTGTCTTCATTGAAACTGCATCCTCATCCTCTATGAAATTTCTACAGTCCACCATCATTTCATATGCTTCAAAATTGGTCTTTGGATTGTCCAACCAATCCTCTAAAAATTTAATTCTGTTGTAACAAAATTCATGTGCATGCCTTTTCCAACTTGTATGGATTTCTCCAATGGTTCGTGTACTTATTTATTTTCAAACCAAATCTTTGGTTCCTGAAAATATTCATCATCTACAAACAAAAAACACTTGTTAGTTTCAAAAACATGATACCTTGAAGTCTCTTTTATGGCTACCAACATTCTTTCCTCATGCAACATTGACTCCTCAATATGCATGCCAATGAACACATAAACTTTAGGTTGTTTTGTCTTCTGTTCAACCTGCACAACAGTCCTTAGTGACTATTCCTCCTCCTTGTTCAAAATCACAACCAGTTCTCTGTCCTGATTCTACAACAACTCATGCATTCACAAAAAATTCATTAATTTTAAAATCATAATTCTCCTTAGCCTCATTTGATGCTTCATGTTGATCTACATTATTCCCATAATTTTTGTGACTTTTAGCTAGCCTCTCATCAATATCTTCTTCATCATTTTCTCCAAGAACGGGTCCTTGTTATGGTGCACAAATAATCCCCTCGGCAATTAACCTTTCTTGTTTCTTCATTTCTCTTTCCAAATGAGCATTTAATCTTTGTTCAAACTCCTTGATTTTCTCTATTAACTGAGCATTCAATATTTGTGATAGCTTCACTTGAAACAAAATTCACTTTACCTTCTTTCGAAAAATCCATCTATAACCATGTTCTTCTTCATCTTGTTGTAGCAATCCTATCAAAACATCTAGTTGTAATTTAATTTCAACTATCTCCTTCTCTCTTTCTTCCTTTCTCATTTTCCCTATGCCAAATTCTTTGGCATTCCTTTCCCTATGACTCTTTCATGAACCCATCATATGATCGTGAGTAGTCACTTTACCCTCTGCTTCTTCTTCTTGTGAACTCTCCTTGTTCACTTGTGAGCTGCAACCAAGCCTTTCCTTCGTAGATTTCCCTGCTACCAATACCTCACCAAGCTTCCTCTGAGCTTAGCCTTTTGGTATTACTAGTTCCTCCTCTAGAACTTCCTCTTGAAAGTTCTCCCCACACACACTGTTCAACTACCTCTCTTACAACTTCTACTTGTTGGAAGTCGCATTTCTCCTCCCAGTTCCCTATAATATGTTAATTTTTCCTAGGGCTAGATCATTATTTTCTTTGATAATTGAATTTCTTCATTAAGACATTAAGTTCACCCCATAACATCATACCATTATTCAGATTTACATCATGATTCATCATCATATGCAACTATGTAGAAAGAACAATATAATCATCATAAATGTAGTGGAACATAAAGGAATAATAGAAGAAAATCATTCACACATAGAGACACCAAGATTGGTCGGAGACCAGGGAAAATCCCACTATGGGGAAAACCATTTCAAACTCTTCTTCTTACTAGATTTTCATCAAATGATTCAGCAAAAGAGAGTAAACTGATCCATATCTTCATCAACAAAAACAACAATAACACCTATAAATGAACCCAACAAATTTTATACTTAAAATCATATTCTTAAGTCTGTAATAAATTGTCACTATCTGCGGTCTCTGCAGCCAACTGTCAGACGCTGCGGTCAATGAGTGAAAACTTCAGAAGACTGATATTTCATATTTTAGGTCCTATTCACATGGAGGATGAGATATGTGAGTGACTATAGCTTCCTAGTTTATCCCTTAATCCTGGCATGTGAGCGACTAGGGTCAGATCTGGACTACTGAACCCCTAAATCCCAGTCACATGGATGGAGAGTTATCCATGCGACTGGAAGTATCCTGTTGCATGGATGAGATTATGTGAGAGGAATTGGTTTTGACTTCTTCATTTTTTGTGCCTATGATTAAGGCCTAAAACCCTGAATCATAGATGCAAGCTTCAGACCCTACAATTTCATCTCATAGCGAACTTGATCCTCTACGGACGAGCCTCAGACCTATGCGAGCCAAAAACTAAGATAGAAGAGTGTCTCATGATTTTGTTGAAATGAGGTAGAGGTCACTTGTATGTATAGCCTTCCAAGGTGGTCCACTTTACTTTAGGGCTGACCTTAACAAATATGGGCATGTGGGATTTTCTTCATAATTACACTTTCCCTTATCTGGTTGGAGTGATCTTTAAGTTGATTTTGCTCCTCTTGAAAAAATGAATTCAATGAAATCATTATTTCCAGCAAGTGAGCTATCCAAAGTGGAATTTGACCACATCTGAATGATTTTAACACTCCCTCTCAACTAAGGCTAACTCCACCTGCATCATGTTATCCTGCCAACAAATCATATCCAGTCTCAATTATCTCATCATTTCATATCATCAGTGATGATCTCAATTCATATCTTGTTCCTTCTTGCTTATCTCTTGATTGCCCCTGATCATATGTTGAATATTCTGAAATCTAACAGAAGTAGAATTTTGACATCGGAGGGGAGCTCAGTCTACCACCCTCTTTCCATCAAGCTACTACCTGAAATATTTACCAAAGGGGTACTACCCATGGATATCTGAAGGGAGCTAGATTTGTGATTTGTATCATCATTAGAGAGAATGCCATCAAGGGATCACATTTCAACCTAGAACCATACCAAGGAGCTCAATCTCAAACCATAATATCATTGGGGAGCTACTACTACGACCCCATATCAAGAAATAGGATATCCAAACACATAGGGGAGCACATCTCAACCCTGGAATTACATTAGGGAGCTCATTCTCAACCTAGAATCGCATAGGGGAGAAAATATCGACCCAATCCTATTGCTAGTCTATCTTCCCATCGATGACTCTAAGAATTCATGTGGTAGAATACCTACATCATAATAGACTTGGGTTGTACACCCCAAGTACACTCTCAAACCATTGGCCAAATGGGGAGTAGTATTCCCATCAAGCGCAACTTATGGGTATGATGCCAACTGGGGTGTTGGGAAGGGATCCCCCAAGGACAGTTTTGGGTCTAAAAGCCCATGTTTTTGGGAGCGTGAAGGTGTCATGAGTCATAAAGGGTTGTCTTCCTTATTTTGTAAAGTAAAGTCGGCTGTAAAAGATCTACCCATGGTCTCCGGACCATGGGATTGTATAAAAAGAGCTAAGTAAGTAAGCTCTAAGTAGTTTTGGAGTTAGATAGTCATAGCTTTGAAGTAAGAAGTCTAAGTTTTGGGTTGTAGCGTAGGTAGAGGCTCTGCAGTTGCGTGCGTAGAGGCCTAGGATGGAAGTCCGCAACTGACTGTGCGGACCCCTGCAGCTGTGTGTGCAGGGCAGATAGAGTCTGTAATCGTCTGAAGATATCAATAAAGAGAAGCATTCTACAATTTCTATGTCTTTATTTCCTGTTAATGCGTCTTTTTATATTGCATATGAATTTCATTTATAATGCTTATGTGATGCGTGAATGTATGTAATTACATTGGATAATTGAACACAAATAAGGATATATGTTTATGGGGTGCTAATTGTGATTGTTTAATAAGATAAGTAAGACACTTAAACTAGTTTGGGAATCTGCACGATACGCTGCCCTAACAGCACGAAAGTACCTAAGCCGTAGGTTAGGGTTGCATGAAGGTCAATCGTACCTTTTCACAGAGGTATTGAAGAGTGGAATAAAGGGCTAGTATGGCAAAACCCTAGAACTAAGTGACCTACATGAAAGCAGGAATAGAAGGAATAAACCAACATCACGAACATCTCAAGGTGCGGAAAATTGGTTCCAGCATCCCCCCATAATGCTTTGGGTGAGACTTCGGTCCACTCCACGAGCTATGCTGAAAGGGCCAGTAGTGTAGGGATTTGTTTGGCTAACTAATGGTGAACCTGGGTCAGGCCCCACCAATCCAACAAATGGTTTTGTTTCCACGACCAGAATTTGCATAAGAGATGTGTGATGTCCTATCACTGGAATCCAACTAAGAATGAAATCAGAGATTGGTTGGATAGGAAGATCCACAAATTCACAGCGCGGGAGAACAAAAACTCGCAGTTGACCAAGGAAAAGTAGCTGGACAGGTACCTATATATAGAAATACACGAGATCTTCTTTTGTTCCTTTCCGATTGAGCTATACGAGTGGATCGCGAAGCTAACAGATAGACAAGGAAGGTGGAGACTTGACAATCCTATTTTTTGGACCTCGGAGCTAGTACAGAGGTTGGAAGTATCTGAGGATAAGATCCCCCGCGTTGTTGATCATTGGCTCGATCACATCCTAGGAGGATTTGTCACTGAATTTGCAGTCGACACCTCAGTCAGCTACAGCGAGGTGGAGTGATGCCTTTTCAAAGGTACACGGTGTAAGTACTTGAAGTCTTTGAATACCTAGATTAAAATGTTATTGTGTGAAAAACGGGTTATGCAGCTACCTTGATGTTCAAAGCTACACGAAATGGAAAAACTTACAGGAACGAATGAAGAAAGGGTGTTGAATATAGTCCATTAATTTCACCTCCACGAGGTGATGAAGAGGGAGTAGCGTAGGCTTCTATGTGAAGTGTTATTCAGTTAATAGGACAAGGATTCCTGTGACTGCCACCTCCACCGCAGTTCAACATGGCAAATTCAGTGAAGCTTCCTTTGTTCAAAGTCTTGGGAAATGAGGACTCGAACCAGTTCTGGTTCATCATGAAATAGGTATGGGAAGCTCAGGGCATTACAGATGATCACATGAAGAAGGAAACACTAGTTAGTTCTCTATAGGATCGCGCACTAACCTGGTACATCAAGTACTCTAATGATAACCCAAACATTGGAATGGCAGATCTCCAGACCACGCTGAACAAAGAATTTAGTAGGCCTAAATCTAAGGCACAGTGGATTGTGGGGTTCAAGGAAATCGTAATGCAACCAAGCGAGATGCCTTGGGAACTAGATCAGATACTGAAGTGTAAAATCCCTAAAGCTAATATGAACTTAACAGAAGGACAACATCGTGAGTGGTTTGTGGCTTCACTCTTGCCACACCTAAGGGTTGTGCTGTCACAACAGAAGATAATGACTTGGGAAGAGGCCTTGGAGATTGAAATGAGACTGCATGAAACACCGATGTAAGATCCAAATCTAGGGGTTCAGCATATCCATGCGCAATTGAAAAATCTTTGCCTTCAGTTGCAAAGTTTGAAGCAAGACAAAACAATTCAACCAAAGGTGCGCGAAGAGGTATGGTGCCTGAAATGTAAGGGTCAAGGGCATGACAAAGACCATTTCCCGGTCTTTGCGAACTATATTGTAGGAGGAGGACCGATGCCTTTGAGGTCGGAAGCTCAAGAAAGACCGAGCACAGGGCCTGCATTGTGGTGCGCTATATGTCAGGTAGCAGGAAAACATGCCATGGATAACTGTCATTTGCTGCAAAAGTTTGTATAGACACCGCAACAACTATTCTGCAACTTCTGTAGCTCGGTTGGGCATGATGATCACAATTTCATAAGCTATGAATTGATGATGGATAGAACACCCACCTATAGGGTTCAGGCAGAAACGCGGCCCCTTGACTAGAATTCGGGGATGGCGAGAACATGCTTTCAGGGGTGCAGACGAGGCCGAGGCAGAGGAGGACCTAGACAAGGTTGGGGACAGCTGATATACTACAATTGTGGAGGACCAAGACACTACGCCCGCAATTGCACTAACCCAACACATTCGTCGTGCAAATATTGCACTCTGTTTGATCATAAAATGGAAGATTGTCCTACACTGATACCAAGGATATGTGACAAAGGGGCTCTACCACCTTAGCCGACTCAAAACCTGCAAATGATGAGGTCTGAACCGCGCGAAGAGGATCTGAACATGAATATAGTGCTTCGAAGTGGAATCACAATAGGATATGAAAAGGCAAAATAGCCCGAAGATAGCACATGGGTTCACAAAGCTCTGACAGAGGAGGTTGAGTTTTATTTGGAGCGTGCATGCAAAACATTCATGGAAGCAAAGAAGAGCTTCATTGAGGCCTCCACCTCAAGCAGCAAGGATAAGCCTAATCAGGAGATGGAGCCTTCTATGCTTACAATCTTCCTAGAGACCTGCATGAAGTTACTGCGGATAGCAAGGCTATGAAGGGGTTACATGAGCTCATAAATAGATGCACTGGAAACACTCCAGGTGAACCACGTGTAGCATGAAAGATTAGTAAGCATAAAACAAGAATAGGAGGAGAGATGAGGTTGACCGTGCAGATAGGAGAGTATGAAATGGATTAGGTATTTTGGACTTGGTGTCAGATGTGAATGTCCTACTAAAGCAGACTTGGGAATGGATGGGAAGACCAATGCTGCAGTGGTCTCTGCTTAAGCTAAGTATGGCAAATCAACAAAAGGTCATCTCCATGGGGTGGCTACAGGCGGTGGTTGTAGATATTGAAGGCACAAGCGTGCTGGCTAACTTTGAAGTAATAGAAATTGTGGATGACAACAACCCCTACCCTGCGCTCCTTGGCATTTATTGGGCTACTGATATGAATGGGGTAACCAACCTAAAGAAGCGAAAGATGATATTTGAGAATAAATCGCTCCGCGTAATAGTACCCCTAGATCCTGTTGAAGGGTCGCGCTATACTAAACCAGTCCACAATTATGAGAGAGAAGAGGATCTGGACTGTATCTATAAGATAACAGTGTGAGACCAAGATTGGGTGAATCCAACAATGGATGGATGAATTACATGGGATCGTGAGAGTTCTTGCACCTCGGACTCTAATGAAGAACTAGAGTGCTGGTAGAATTGGTTACATGAAGTAACCACACTGAGTTGTAACATGATGACCTGGTTGCTATGTCGTGTGTCATCAGAGGTAAGAAATATGCCCACTTATGATGGCCTGAATGATGTAGATATATTTTTGGATGCATTTGAGAGGGAGGTACCAGAAAAGCAGCGCTTCCAGGCATTAGACTGGGCACTGTGCGCTACGCCCACAAGGTGGTGGGGTACGCACAAGGGTAGCTTTGATGATTAGCACGAATGTAGGAGGATGATGAGAACATGCTTTGGGAAGCCGAGGGTATGAATGGCGGACAAATACGATGGGAAGGATGATCCGAGTGCGCACTTGGACAAATGGGCTCAGGCTTATGGAGAGAAGCCCCAACCTGAATGGGTGCACTTGTTCTGTCACACCCTAGATGTCATCCCGATGAACTGGTACTTAGAAAAGAGCTTCGCCATGGGACAGGTGAATGGGATATTTTGCACGAAGGATTCATAATGACATTTAGCTTTGAAGACAGGTTTGACTATATTGACAAGGCACTACAAGAGGTGAAAGCAACAATCTTTAGGATACCGCAGGATCCTTTGGACCTAATTCAGCCGAATTGGGCTACTCAGCTGAGTCACGCATTGGAATGCTATAACGTAATCATTGAAGAAGAAGATGAGGACACGCAAAAGGTTAAAATCCCTGAAACAGAAGGTCATCGCGAAGTTGAAGGACCGCAGATTGAGAATCCTAATATAACCGCGCCACTGAAAATGAAACAGGTAAACATTGGTACGGAGGTAGAGCCCAAATTCACGAAGATTGGAGATTACTGGGATGACGCGATGGTGGATAAGGTTGTTGAATTTCTCCACAAATACCAGGATTTATTCCCTACCAAGTTTACAGATCTAAAAGGGATAATCAGGAACCTAAGTGTTATGAAGATCACGTTGAAGCCCGACGCGAAGCCGGTTAAGCAAAGACCTTACTGTCTCAATATGAAGTATAAGGAGAAGGTCTGCTTAGAGCTAGACAAGATGCTCCAGTAGGCATCATTGAGCCTGTGGAAGAATCTAACTGGGTAAACCCAATGGTGGTACAGGAGAAGAAGCAGAAGGATGAAATAAGGATATGTGTGGATCTCAGAAAGTTGAATGACGCTTGCGTACATGATCCTTTCCCGACTCCGTTCATTGATGAAGTGTTGGACAATGTAGGTGGCCAGAAAGCATATTCCTTCACTGATGGGTTCTTTAGGTACCATCAGATCAAAATTGCACGAGAGAATAGGAGCAAGACAACCTTCACGACTAAGTGGGGGTGTTTTCAATACACTGTAATGTCGTTCAGATTGAAGAATGTGCCTGCGATTTTCTCACGCGTAGTCGTTGCGGCTTTCAAGGAATTTATTCATAAGTTCCTAGAAGTATGTTTTTATGACTGGACTATGTTTGGGCTAGTGAAATGCCATGTCGTCAGTTTATTCCTGATGCTAGTTACTTGTCGAAGCTACCCAATCGCGCTTAATCTACAGAAGTGCTTGTTTTGTGTTCCTCTTGGGACCCTGCTAGGTCATGTGGTTTGCAGACACAGACTGATGGTAGATCCAACGAAGATCACGGTGATACTAAACTTGGAAGCATCGAGGAGTGTGAAACAGTTGCGCGCTACCCTAGGACATACAGGATATTACAGAAAGTTTATCAAAGGATATGCCCAGATCACTGTGCCTATGGAGAAGTTGTTAAAAAAGGATGTCACATTCTATTGGAACGAGGATTGTAAGAAAAGCTTGGATGTATTGAAAAAAAATATGGTCACCGTGTTGATCCTAGTCTTCCCGTATTGGAAAAAGGAGTTTTACATGTTGACGCGTCATGTATCGCGTTGGGAGTAGTACTAACAGGTTAGCGGAGGAGACTTGGACCATCCTATAGATTTGCAAGCAGAAGGTTATCCAAGGTGGAGAAGAACTATTCCACCAACGAGCATGAAGGGTTAGCCATGGTATATGCGCTCTAGAAGTTTAGACGCTATTTGCTGGCTGGCCATTTTAAGATGTATACAGATCATTCTGCGCTAAAATACCTGGTCAATAAGCCTATGTTGGGGGGGAGAATCTGTAGGTAGTTGTTATTGTTCTAGGAGTATGATTTTGAAGTTATTGTGAAACCCGGATGACTAAACATGGGACCAGACCATCTATCGTGCATTGAAACAAGGGAAGAGCCCACTAATTTGGAAGAAGGATTGCTTGATGTGCAGTTGTTTGCAGTGCGCGTCACAGATGGTCATTTTGAAGATATCATACACTTCCTAATGACAGGAACTTCCCTAGAAGGATACACCGTCCAGCAAAAGAAGGAGTTAGTGGTGCGCGCGATAAAGCTTTCTGTCATTGCTGGGTATCTGTACAAAATGGGGTTTGATGAGATATTCGATGATATGTACCGAAGTTTGAAAGGAGCAGCATCCTATGAGATGTTCATGGGGGCATCATGAGAGAACATTATGCAAGAAGAGTGACCGCGCAGAAGATTCTACGCACAGGGTTGTGGTGGCCAACCCTCAATGAGGACTCAAAAACGTATTTCAAAGCGTGTGATGTGTGTCAAAGGACTAGCAGGCCATCGCGAAGGGATGAGATTCCTCTAAATCCATAGATGATGTTACAAGCCTTTGAGAAATGAGCAATAGACTTTGTGGGACCCATTTATCCCTAAGGGAAGAAGACAGGAGCGAGGTACATTATCACCGCGATGGAGTATTTGACTCGATGGGTGGAGGCACACCCTATGAAGGATTGCACAGGCACGACTGCTGCAAAGTTCCTCTTTGAGTATGTATTGACGCACTTTGAGTGTCCAAATATTTTGATGAGTGATTGCAATACGCACTTTCTAAATGAGATGATCAGTGCACTAACGAAGGAATTTCAGGTATATCACTAGAAGAGCACGCCTTATCACCCGTAGGCTAATGGGACGATGGAAGCATTCAATAAAGTGCTAGAGAACGCGATGACGAAGGTTTGAAATGCTCAATGAAGCGATTGGGACCTACGCATACCTGCAGTAATATGGGCCTATCGGATGACATGCAAAAAGTTGATTGGACGAACACCCTTTGGGCTTGTATACAACCTTGAAGCAGTAATGCCCATGGAATACATTGTGCCTAGTTTACGTATGGTGGCACTCATGGGTATGATGGATTGCAGAGCCCTGGAGGAGAGGCTCATGCCACTGGCTGAGCTTGAGGAAGAAAGATTTCTAGTTGGATTCCACCAACAGGTCTGAAATATGTGCAAAAAAGCATGGCATGATAGGCATATTAAGGTAAATGACCTGGTTTTGTTATATGATAGTAAGTTTGATTAATTTCTAGGGAAGTTCAAAATGCACTGGTTAAGGTCCTATGTCATTAAGGAGATTACCGATAGAGGAGCAGTTCAGTTGGTTAAATTGAATGGAGATCCCTTCCCAGGAAAGGTGAATGGCAGTCACTCGAATCCATACACCAGTGGCCAAGCCATGTGACTATCTGAAGGTAGCATAGTCTTAGCGCTCCAGGTAGCTGAAAGGAGGCGCGAGACTATAAACTACACTTCCCGAGTTGGGGAGTTGTGCAATTAGAGGATTGTACGAAGCAAGGAAGTGTCATATGGTTTGCTACAGTGCGAAGGGAGTTGTGCTACCTAGGGAGAAATTGCATAGGTCGGCCGGAAAGTGACCATTAAAGTCATTGTTCATGACTTGATAGTAGAAATGCAACCAAATGGAGTGGGCGGTCGACATTTAAGACAGAACTTATGGGTCAGATCCTTGAAAAACTGCCACCACTCTAGCATTAATGAACTGAATTTGGGGGGAATGGTTGGATTTGAATTCAAAATTCCTTATAAGTTACAGGTGGTTGTCCAGCAAAAAACACTTGGCATTTTGAGAATTGAGTTGTCGAGCTCTTAGGCGCACATGAATCGCAAGCACTACGAACTTCTGATAGTCAGTTCAGTATTTGAGACATTGTCGAAGGAGACACAGGAGTTCTTGTAGAACATCATGTCAGCGCCCACAAAATCTATAGATACGGAAGCACAGGAATCGGTGCCAGAAATTGAGATGGAGGCCAAAGTAGCTACTCCAGAGGTTGCTGAAGTATTAGCCGAAGTCCCAAAATCACCAAGGATGCTGAGACCAAAGCCAAACACAACCAAGAAGAGTGCGAGGGATAAAAATGGCAAGCAGCCTACAATACCGGTGCGCATCACCAAGAAGAAACCCATTGAAGCCTACCGCACAAGAGAAGGGAAAAACCATCAATTTGGAGCCGGAGGAGGAAGAAATTGAAGACATCCCAATGGATGATGAGGATGTGGGATTAGATGTGGAAGAAGTTGAAGCCCAGGGTGCTGACCCTATCACTCGGTTGCCTAAGTACGTCCTTCCGTGCAAGGGCAAGACCAAGGTGCTGAAAGACATTGATGAAATCAAGGTCCCCTTGCAAACTCCTCTGTAGCCAGATGAGATTGTCTTCGAAGGACCGCGATTGGGGCAGGTTCCTCTTGTAAAACTCGAAGAATGGGACTTGGTTGATCATGAGAAGTTCCCACACCTGGCGACCAAGAAGCTGATGCGTCTCATTATCGATACAACCACTGGAATGAGTGCATTAGAGCCACGAAGGTGGCTCATATGAGTAGATAATGCAGGGTTTCTCAACCTGCTTTGGGTGCCACACTACAACCGCACCCCGGTTAAAATATCAGTCATCAAGCAGCTGCTATGCTTTGTGCATGATGGGTGTTTGTGGTTGGAGGAGCCAATACCCATCACTGCTAGGTTGAACCATAGGATCACGTGGTTGTATTACACAGGAGAAAATATGACCATGATATTTGGCGGAAAAGGTGGTGAGCAGGCCCTCGCAGAGGCCATGAAAGAGAAGTTTAAGTTGGTAAATAAGCTGCATGGATATGCCATATCCAGCATCTACGACCCTGCTGTAAAGGTAGTTAAATATATTTTAGCAGGGAAGGTGATGAGGAAGTGTCACACCAATGAGGTGTCAGCACCTGTCGCCGCACTAGCAACCCAGTGCGTGGAAGGAGTCCAAGTCAACTCGACGGACTATCTGTGTGGTGAGTTCCTTGTGAACTGTTGCAAGGCACATGAGCTCAGCGAGACGTTCCACTACGCGTGGCTCTTGCTGTCAATTGTGCTGGTAGCATGAGAGCTGCCAAAGGATAGCCAATTCCCTTCGGTCGGACCAGACCTACCAGAAGCAGCAAAGTATGCTTCGCTATGGGCGACCAAGGATGCGCAACGCATCAAGGATAGGAAGATCTTCTAGATCTTGATGGAGATGAACATCTGCATGGCCATCAGTCGCAAACTGTGATTATCGCCTACGATGTATGCCAACCTGCAGGGCTACGTAGAGTTTAAAGCAAATTTTCACCATGTGTCCATCAGGGTGCGGAAGGACCCTGCGCAGAAATGGTATGACTTGCCTTACTTGGCAACATATGATGCCATTGATGCAGTACTTGATCAATGGCTGGAAGAGTGGCACACTACAACAGATTTGGCAGTGGGAGGGAGCAAGTCCACTGCGCAAAGAAATAAGGAGGAGGCCAAGCTAACGTTAACTCAGTTGGCCAAAAAGAGAAAGAAGGAGGCCGCTAACAAGGCCCAGGTAGAGTACAATGTCGCTCAACAAACAGAGAAGAAAACGAGTGGAACAAAGCGAGGCTCTGACAAATGTGCGAGGTCGCCTTCACCTGACACAGAGGAGGAGACAGACGAGCAAACATAACAACACGACACGGACTTGCAGGCGACGGATGCCTGCATCAAGCGTCCAAGGGAGCAAGAGAAAGGAGGGTTCAGGAAGAAATCAAAGGATACTAAGACAGCAGTGGACCCAATCACCCTCACAGAGGGTGATCTGCACGACATGAGTGACACAGTGTGGGATGTCACCGTGGAGACCCTACAATAGTTTGAGCAGCAACAACAAATAATCTTGGGGGCTATCCAAATAGGTTTGTAGGATTTGCAGACCCACGCATCACATGCTGGCACAGTGTCTGCCAACCTTGTTATCAACACTTCAGAAGCTGCAGAGATGTTGTGCGCGAAGGCCTCCAGTGCGATATTGCTGCCTAATGGAGCACTGCCCATGGAGAACGAAGCTGACAGGCTCACTGTCAGCACCCTAAAGGGAGTAGGGTTGAATCTGGCAGCGCTCCATGATGAAGTGTTCCACCTCTTGCAGGATGGAGTGATTGCAGAACTGAGGGCCCGTGAGCACCGTGCCCTCTAGGTGATTAGTGAGCAGTGACTTAACAACGAGCAGATGGCACTACAGTGAGACTCTGTCATCATCGTTGTGACTAAGGTGACCAATCAGAACAAGCGTATTATGCAGGTCGTCGAGGAGGCAGGTTGAATGGTCCTAGAGTTGGCCATTCCTGAGGAAGAACCAGTTGAGGTGCGCGTCCACACGCTAGCCACAGAGGTGCGCGATGCTCGGACAGAAATGGTGAGGGATTAGTTGGAGTTGAACTTGCAGATCATAGAGTTATAGTTGAAGGCTCATCCTTCAACTCCACCAAAAGTAAAGGATCAGTAGGCAATCGTTGTCACAAAGGCAGTGGTGGTGGTTGAAAGTGCAATAGTAGACTACACGCAACTTTTTGAGCAGTCGTTTGAGGTCCTGAAAATCTTGCAGGAGGACCCAAATGTACAATGACTAGAGACAGAAGCATGTGAGCTACAGTAGTGCTATGATGAAGTCAAAGGCACAACGCGAACCGTCGTGCTCACACAGAGACTAGAACAGCTACAAGAATCCAAGCAGCTGAAGGAACAGGTGGATGCAGCGCTGCATAAGGAAGCAATGTTGAAGGCATGACTGAAGCCCTGGCTAGATGAGGCTTACACGGTGATAGGATCTATTGAAGGAAAGCTTGCGACTCTGCAAGCAACTCAGCAAAAGCTTCAAGCCGACAGTTCAGGAGCAGTGACTGAGCAGATGGTTGAAGATGCAAAGCAGGCGGCCGCACAATGCACTGCTAAGGTTGTGGTCATACGAGTCAAGCTGGAAGGTCTCCGTGCTAAGATCTCCACGCCTGCTGAGTGACTCAAGGGTGAGTCACGATGTTTGTGTTGGGGCCTGTTGGGAACGAGATCCATCAAGGACAGTGCTGGGGATAAAAGCCCATGTTTTGGGTTGAATTTTGCAATAAAATTGTAAAGTCTCCGCATTTTTTGGTCGCGGAGCGTTAAGGTGTCATGAGTCATAAAGGGTTGTCCACCCTTATTTTGTACTGTAAAGTTGGCTATAAAAGATCTACCCATGGTCCGCAAACCATGGCATTGTATAAAAAGAGCTAAGTAAGTAAGCTCTAAGTAGTTTTGGAGTTAGATAGTCATAGCTTTGAAGTAAGAAGTCTAAGTTTTAGGTTGTAGCGTAGGTAGATGCTCTGCAGCTGATTGTGCAGAGGCCTAGGGTGGAAGTCTGCAGCTGAGTGCACGGACCCCTACAGCTATGTGCACAGGGCGAATAGAGTTTGTAATCGTCTGAAGATATCAATAAAGAGAAGCATTCTACAATTTCTGTGTCTTTGTTTCCTGTTAATTCGTCTAGTTATATTGCATATGAATTTCATTTATAATGCTTATGTGATGTGTGAATGTATGTAACTACGTTGAATAAATAAACGCAAATAAGGATATATGTTTACGTGGCGCTAAATGTGACTGTTTAATAAGATAAGTAAGACACTTAAACTAGTTTTGGAATCTACATGATACACTGCCCTAGCAGTGTGAAAGTAACTAAGCCGTAGGTTAGGATTGCGAAGGTCAATCGTACCTTTTCGCAGAGGTAATGAAGAGCAGAATAAAGGGCTAGTCTGGCAAAGCCCTAGAACTAAGTGACCTATGCGAAAGCAGGAATAGAAGGAACAAACCAACATCACGAACATCTCAAGGTGCGGAAACTTGGTTCCAGCATCCCCCCATAGTGCTTCGTGTGAGACTTCGGTCCGCGCTTCGCGGGCTGATGCCGAAAGGGCCAGTAGTGTAGGGATTTGTTTGGCTAAGTAATGTTGAACCTGGGTCAGGCCCCACCAAGCCAACGTGGGGTATACTCTGCATAGACCAGATAGGGGAGCAACATCTTCAACCCTATGGGTAACAAATATGGGTGATACCCTATTTTCCAAAGTTCCATCAACCCCAGGAGCCCTCTATCTTAATTCCACGCCCTAGGAGATTAGACAGGGAGGAAGAGGTGGCTTAGTGTCCTTGATCAATGTTGCTCTCATCATACTCATATCTGGTATCAACTTGATCATTATGTAGCAATAACAACAGTCTCATGTTCATGTAGGACATCAAATCAAATATTATATTAGAACAAATATATATATATAGGGATATATATATATATATATATATATATATATATATATATATATATATATATATATATACATATCACAAAAGGATACCATAGTCATCCTTCCTCTCAAGGAGGTGCCAACCACAAGCCTGAGCTTGTCTCGTATAACAACATTGTCTCAATATATGAAGGTAACTCAGTCCCAACTATATGCAATATTCTTTGCCAATCGGTTCCCTATATTTTTTTCATCATAATGTATCCATGTCATATCCAAATCCTTCTTAGGCAGCTCTCTAAAGGGCTTCTTCATGTTTCCTCACAGCTATTCATACTAGCAACATCATACTAAACCTCGGTCATGCTACAAATATCTCATCCAAGATATCATGGTAGAACTTATACTAGGGCATCATCCAAATGTGCTCATATCATCAATAACGATCCTAATCATCATCAATACATCCAAGTAGTCACATATCACAGGAGGAATGTCTCATACCAAAAATTGATCATCCCATGCAAATATCTCGAAGGATGCTCAGTGGCAACTCTATGTGAGTGAAGCAACTCAATCATGAATTCATTCAGGTTCTATGCACATCATATATATATATATATATATATATATATATATATATATATATATATATATATATATATATATATATATATATATATATATATATATATATATATATATTAATATATATATTATTATATATATATAGATATAGATATAGATATAGATATAGATATACAGATGGGTGTTCAATATGGAACATCAATGCTTCAATCAATTGTTGGTTTCCAAGATTAGTTCACCAATATTTATTCACAACATCCTGAAATTCAATCAGAGTGTCCAAGGATTTGCATTTCCAAATATCTTCACAATATATTTGATCTTTACCCAACTTTATAAATGCCATGATTCATCATTTCGAGCTTCAGAATCCATCTCCCTCTTACTTAGATCATCACAGACTCATTACCTGTCAATAGTAGATCATCAGCATATAAAACCAAAACCAAAATCAAAGTCATACCTCGCAACACTTATGAAGTAGAGGTTTGGATCAACACATCATCTTGACTTCACCAGATAACTGTCAATGCAGACACATCAAGATCGAGGAGATTTCTTCATACAATACTCTCTTCCAGCATAACACTTTTTCAAACCAATATGCTCAATATTGTACAATCAAATCAACTAAGTCAACTTTTCAAAGTTTAGAAGTCAGATCAGAACCAATATCAAAATCACCACAATGTCAAAGTATTAGATTCTTTAGACCAAGTGACAAGTAGAGCTCTCATCAAGTCATGACTTCATCTATTATCATGTAAACAAGTTTTCATAAGCAATATCATACGAAACTTCATCAAGTCATCCTCATGATCATAATATAAGTCACTAGTTGCAAATGAATACACCAAGAATAAGTCATGCAAGTTTCATCCATTATCATGAGGTTACTTCATGCTAAATCACATATGTCAATACTTCAACCATTGTGCTAAGAACAATGAGGCCAATACAAAACCATTATCAAACATCAATGTTAGCCACTAAAGGTCACTATGCCCATATATCATTGTTATCAGTAATCAAGTCAAAATATTAGTCATTAGGTAAAATCGCAATTTAGCTATCATAGTGATATCTATAGTCCAGAACATATCAAGTCAAAGTTCTTAAGTCATTATCAAGCATTATGTCAAAAATCCAAACACTACTCATCTATATCAATCAACCAAATCATGTCAAACTCTTGTAGAAAAAACTTCAAGCATAATGACATATCTATATGAATTCCCTGGTCACTTGTAAACATAAGTTCAATCTATATATTCATATTATAGTAAACATTCAAACTTTATTTCTCACATATATTTTTGTTGTATGCTCCACATCTGTAGGCTTGACACCTTTCAAGTGTGCTTCTGATTTCATGCACAAAACTTAATTTTTGTGTCCTGTAGGCATAGTTGCACCCATAGGCCTTCCTCTGCACGGTCAGGAGACTACCATCGCACCCTTCAAGATGTTATGCAAGCGACCAAGGTTTCCCTGTCGCTCTCAAAAGCACTATAAGTGAGCGATTGTGATCATATCTACCCAAAACTATCCCAGTGCATCAGTCACACTCTTGAGCTTGCTTCTGCATGGATGGGAGACTATAGTTGCACTTGTAGGCTTTATTCCATGCATCTGAGGCTTAGAGTAATAGAAAACTCTCTCACCTCAGATCAAAACTTTGTTGCAAATCAATAATGTCAGATATTTTTCTATTCATACCCATAAATC
This sequence comes from Pinus taeda, assembly GCA_000404065.3. Lineage (NCBI taxonomy): Eukaryota > Viridiplantae > Streptophyta > Pinopsida > Pinales > Pinaceae > Pinus > Pinus taeda. Next base: position 116,820 of record APFE031078513.1, on the reverse strand, counting down.
ATACTTCAACAATAAAGAGTATATAATGCAAATGACAATAGGAGAAGGGATCTTATGTAGAGGTTCTCCATTTGAATGGGAATCCACTTCAGTTATCTTCATTCATGCCATCAACCTATTTATAATGCTATCATGCATCAACATATCTGTTAGATAATAAATTCAAATTATATCCACATATTCATCATGGTCATATATATTAGCATCAACTACTTCACCGTGACATCATGAAATCAATATTTCATCAAAGATTAGTGCCAAATAGATAATAGGAGTATACACCAAGTATCATGATCACAACGTTACTTCTTTGTCACATAACTCAATCCACCAAGTCAGGGAATTCGATTTTACCATATGCCATAATTATTAAGCACATCAAAGCAAAACCATGGTCAACAAAATATCATGAATATCAATCTCATTAGTACACTTCTATAATCATGGCTATCATGCTTTCACGAAAAATATCAATAGCATCAAGTTACTATCTATTAGAATCAAGAAGCTAGCCTTCTTCATGGGATCAAGATATCCAAAAATGATAGATGCTAGCCAAACATAATTATACCAATATATCATAAATAAATATTTCCACGTAGACTCATAGAACCAAGAAATTCATTATGTCTAGAAGGTAAGATACTTGTTAAATATCAAGTGCGCCATTTCATCATAAGAACCATGAATCCAAATTACTTGCATATGCATGCATGAGCCATTTGTGAAGGATGAATTCTCGTCATACCTTAGGTCTTGCTAATATTACAGCTGAAACATAACATTAAAACAATATACCATGCATAACTTGTAGTATTCAAATACCTATGCACCTTTTCATTTGATATAGGTAGCTTGTAACATTTATTCATCTTTTCATCAGGTGCCTCTTTACCTTTTCCAACTCTAGATTTTCTTTCCTACATCTCAAATGATCCTCAAGGATGATCCACTTATCACATCTCATTAAGGAGGTTAGAAACATCGATATACTCAAATATACGTGCAAGAAGTATAAGTAATGATCAAAACAATAATCAGACCAATAAGTCTAAAAAAAGTAAGGATATAGAGAAGCATCATAAATAAGAAAGAACATATCTTCAATGAGAGGTGGTCATCTCCCTCTTGAACCAACCTTCAATAGCCATCACTATCCATTGTCCATTAACAATGTTGCCTTCACCATTTCAATCAACTTTATCAACAACCAAGCCTACTAGAGACTTTCCCATCTCAGGCTTCATCAAATCTATCACAGGTGATTGAGCATCTTCACATTGACCATGTTAGGTTTCATATCTAAAATCTTTTCCATAAACCAATGTTTCTCTCAAACCCTAACCTCATAATATCCATCAAAGACTAATACACAAATTGCATAAGGTTTTCTTCAAACCCTAGAACTATTTTAGGTCTCTACCATCCTCTTCTTGCTTCCATCAATGGTGTCATCATAGGGGTGATCTCCATGACTTTTCTTTAGCCTGACTCTGATACCATGTTAATTTTTCTTAGGGCTTGATTGTTCTTTTCTTTGATAGTTATATTTATTCATTAGCATATTAAGTTCACACCATAACATCATAATATTATTCATATTTACATAATTATTCATCAGCATATGAGACTATGGAGAAATATCAATATCATCGTCATAAATGCAGCAGAACATAAAGAAACGATAGAAGAAAAACATTCACACATAGAGACACCAGGATTGGTCGGAGACCAAAGAAAAACCCACTATGGGGAAAACCCTTTCACATTCTTCTTCTCATTAGATTGTCACCAAATGATTCAATAAAACAGAGTAGAATGATCCATATTTTCATTAAAAAAAACTACAACATCCATACATGAACCCAATAAATATTATACTCAAAATGAGATTCTAAAGTTTGTAATGAACTGTCACTAACTGTGGTCTCTACGGGAAACTGTCGAACATTACATTCAATGAGAGAAAACTTCAAAAGACTACGATTGCATCTTTTAGGTCTTGGTAGCATAGAGGAGATATGAGAGTAACTATAGCTTCCTAGTCACTCTCTTAAGCCTTGCATGCAAGCGACTGGGGTCATATCTAGACTACGAAAACCCTAAATCCCAGTCGCATGGATGGAGAGTTGTCTGTGTGACTGGAAATCTCCAATCACATGGATGAGTTCTATGCTTGTGAGTGGGGTCAAATTCTTCATGTTATATGCCTACAACTGAGGCCTAAAACCCTGAATCATAGATGTGAGCTTCAGACCCTGTAATTTCATCTTAGAGTGAACCTGATCTTCCTCAGACGAGCCTCAGACCTGTGTGAAACAAAAACCAAGATTGAAGAGTGTCTCATGATTGTGTCCAGATGAGGTAGATATCACTTATATTTATAGCCTTCTAATGTGGTCCACTTTACTTTAGGGTCGACCTTATCAAATATGCACATGTGGGATTTTCTTCATAATTACACTTTCCCTTGTCTGATTTGAGTGATCATTAGGTAGATTTTGGTGCTCTCGAAAAGAGATATTCAATGCAATCATTATTTCCATCAAGTGAGATGTTTAAAGTGGAATTTGACCGCATTTTCATAATTTTAACACAATAGAACCTCTTCTCCTTCTCTAGAGCATGTATGCTCTTGTTCTAGGGAATACCCAACCTCATTATTTCAAATGATGGGGACCCTTTACATTAATTTTTGGCTTAACACTTTTTTATGATTTCCATTAAGTTAATTATCCTAAAACTTTTCCATTTTTAGCTTGCATCGGATTTATATTTTGATTATTTCATTGAATCTGACTTTTCACAAGATTTCAATCGATACTTGTTTCGCCTAATTTGGTCAACCGGTTTGGAAAAGGCTCTCCTTGAAGTTTGATCATTTTCTCACGTGGACTAATAATGTAAATAAATGTATAATATTTTGATTTTTCATGGCTAATTAACTTCAATAGTCATTCATTGCAAATATTAAATCCTTATTAATTTTTACTAATATTTTTCATTTTTCACCATTAATCTTACTAAATAACCGAGTCAAATTGTAGAACATTTAAAAACACATTTTTCAAAATCTTTGTAATTTATTCCAATTTCTTATTTTCAAAAAAATTACCATTCCAAAATCTCAAAGTAGTTGTAGTTTAGAATTGGAATATTTCACTCTAAGCGTTCAACACTTTACTTCATTTTTAACTTAACCAAATTTCAATAATCCTGAACCCAAACTAAAAATATATATAAATTCATAAAATTGATCAAGTCCATCGCATTGCAAGTTTTCAAAATATATATTTCACCAACCCCACTCAAAAAGTTTCATGCGATGCGATGTATGTGATACCGTGACTTTCGTTCTTTTAACAATTCTCTTAAGTCATTTATTTTAAATTCATTCGAGTCCGTTTTGAATGAATGAGTAGTGTAATATATATATATATTATATATATATATATATATATATATATATATTTGAATTTTAAATAATAATAATAATAATAATATCTATTTTTAAGGTCACGGCCAAGCCAGACACCAAATTTGGTGTATGAGACCCCCTTGTTTGTGGGATAAGGGACCCACCTCCGCGCAGCGATTTGACTGCTAAGTCTACAAAGGCATACACACTCTACCCCCTTTTGGTTTTGAACCTGTAACCTCTTAGGAGGAAACACATGCTCTTAACCATTAGGCCCACTCAATATAATATTTATAAATTAATTTTTAAATTAATTAATATATAATATATTATTAATTAAATTAAGTTAAAATTAATTGTATATTTTAATTAATTAATTAATATTAATTATTAATTAGTTTATAGTTAGTTTAGAATTAATTATTAGATAATTAGAATTTAATTAAAAAAATTCTGATTTTTAGCTTAGCAACAAAAAGTTTAGAATTATGACAGTTTTGACTCAACTTTGAAGGTTCATAGATTGAGTTTTACTTGGCCAAATGAGGCCCAAAACAGCTCATTGGAAGGATAAAATCATGGAGAACATTTATGAGGAGGTTTCATTAACATATTTGATAACTTAATGGGTCTAAAATTAGGCATAATATCAAGCTCCGAATTTTTAAACAAATCAATTTTCCGAGTTTTATTTTTTGCATTCTCATTTGCCCAAGCCTCTTCTGAGTGTAGATTCATTCATCAATAATATTGGTCAAATTAAATCATCACAAGCATCAATAAAAAACTCAGATTTCCTTTTCAATTATTTATTTAATTGAATTTGATTGGATTTGTTTTAATTCTGGATTTAGCATTTTGATATTATTTTTGCATGTTAATTGTGTTTTGATTTGTTTTTCAGGAAAACGGTTAAGGAGATGAGGAGAACAAGATCTCAATCAATGGGAATACTCCAGCAATTGAAGAATGAAATTTTGAGTAAATTAAAACCGATTGAGCATATTTCTTCTTCAACAAACTTTCCTACTTTGTAAATATTATAAATAACATATTGCAAAATGTAATAATGACTTCTCTCCTCTGCAATTCTGGAATTCTAAAAGCACTTTTGTAATAAGGATTTACAATTGTTGGTGAGAGGAATGAAAATCTCAGATCTGGAGATTATTGAGGATTTTTCTTTTGCATTCTGAATTATGTATGATGGGCAGAGTTTACACTTTTGTAGCTCTTGTTGTAACAATAGAAATTCAAGCAATGTAAAGGATTGTTGGAGACCAGAGCCAGAGAAATGGATTCAATAAATTGGTATTTATAATATTACTGTTTTAAGCAATAGTTTCATTTTATGGTGGCAGGAATGTGTCATTTTATTCATATTTATGCACTTTTGTCTGTATGAGTGATTTGTCTCTATCATATGTTATTATTTATCTCTGCTCTTATGGGTTAAATTCTGATTTCTGAGTAACTATTTACACATAAATATGTCTTTTAATATAGGTTTAACAAATAGTAATATGTTATGAACTCCTTCCTCATATTATTGTTTAATTATTCGAATTACCGATTAAACAATCAATATCATTTATGTGAACTCCTTCCTCATATTATTGTTTAACTATTCGAATTACCGATTAAACAATCAATATCATTTATGTGAACTTCTTGCTAAATGTTGTTGGTTGATTATTTCAGTTAAGAAGTCTCTGTATAGAATATGTTTTGGTACTCATAATGTTAGTTAATTGAACTATTCTGTTACCTTGATATTCATTATAAATCAGACATATTTAAATCTCAATACTTTAAATATCTTGCTCTCGGTTGGGTTAGATCTATTTCTGCCTAATTGAGATAGGATTAGGATTTAGTTCATTTTGTTTGCATTATAGAATAATTTTGCATTTAGGTTAACTTCTACATTATTTTAAGCCTTCTTCCCAAAGAGGCAAACTTTAGTTGTGGCTTGGTTGAACCCCAATTCAACTTAAGGATCATTTTCTTGCTTGATCAACAAGAAGGTTGATTTGATGTCTCTTCTCCATTGGTGGATGAAAGTCATATTGTAAGCCATTTTAGAGATTGAGAGTAGGTAACTGGACCTGGTTGAACTGGATGAAACCACCATTCCAAACAGAAAATGAGTTGCTTTAAGGTCCGGACCGGGTGGTCTTCCCCAATGTTGAGGTTGACATTTTTGGCATTCAACATTTTGGCACTAGAAGTAGGGCCTGAAACTTGTTGTCTATTGGAGTCTTTGTATTTTAACATCTTATTTTTATTACAATGGCTCCTCTTAAACTTCCAATTTGGAGTTGTATTTCTGGACATGCATCTTCCAATACTCCACCATAAGAGGTAAGACTTTTGTCTCAGGTAAAGTTTAATGGAGAAATTCTTCTCCTTTTGATCATGTCTTTCAATTTATTCAAAATATTTCAAATTATGATTTTCAAGGAATTGATGAAGGCATTTTATGTAGATCTTTACTCCTACATTCATGGCAAAAGCCAAAAACTAGTGTCGTACTCTTCCAGTTGCCTCAATTCATAGCTGGGATCAATTTTTTATAATGTTCCTTTGTAAATTTGACGGTTATAACTACGAACAGGTAGGTGATGATTTCGAAAATTTATAAAGATTCGAAAATGAATCTTTGATTGATTTTACCATCAGGTTTCATTTAAATTGTTTGAAATTTAAAATTGAAGAAAACTTGCAGATGAGGAATTATTAAATTGATATGAACATATTTGTTCTCTTCCTCCCATTCATAATCCATGTGAAATTATTTCAAGTTTTGCTCAAACTCCTTCCAAGTACATTAACACAATTGACAATTCCAATATGAAGAAACAAACAAATGATGATGAAGCAGCCTCTACTATGTACAATCAATTTCTTCATTTAATGTGCACTTCTTACATTGTTGATAGTGATCAAGATGCACCTTCACATGTCAGTGAATCTCAATCACAAAGCTTGGAAAATTTTACTGCTCAAATGCAAGAACATACTGGCAATAATCTTGAAGAAGATACCGCGTTGAAATATGAAAATTATTGTGTGTTAAATTCAGAAAATAAGAACATAAATCAGCAAGTATAAGCAGCAATCGAAGTTTCCAATTACACGCAACCTATTGTACAAATTTCTAAACTCTTTGATGATGAGCAAATGCCAAATTCAGGACAAAAAAGCAACATTCTTCAAGTAAGCACAAGTACACAAATGAATGATCTCAAATATGAAATTTACAATGAGAAGAATGCACAAGAGTTCCTAAAAATAAACACTTTTATATCTATTGTTTCTGATTCTCATTTTTCCCTTTATCCTGATATTTTGTTGATAGTAATTTATTCCCTCTTTGAAATAATGATATTTCATCAGAAAAAAAAAAAAAAAAAAAAAAAAAAAAAAAAAAAGAAAGAAAGAAGAAGAAGAAGAAGAAGAGGTTGATCTTAATGAATTGCCAATTAGTATTTATCAAGAGAGAGAATTAATTATCGAGCATTCTTCTGGCATTAATGAACGTGTGCTTCATATTCCTTCTTGTTTTGGTACATTGGATAAAATCGAAGGGAATTCTAATGAATGTCGTGAGGTCATTTATGATAGTTACTTTGACATTGAGGACATTAATTTGTCTAATTCATATTCCTTCGTGTTTTGGTACATTGGATAAAATCGAAGGGAATTCTAATGAATGTCGTGAGGTCATTTATGATAGTTACTTTGACATTGAGGACATTATTTTGTCTACTTCAATATTGAATCCTCATGATCAAAGTCTAATCAAATGTAAAAATGAAGAACACTCTAATTTAGAAATTGTTTCAAGTAGTTCTCATTTTCAAATAATTAATCATACTAATTATTTCAGCATTCGATAAAACATCAATCTATGATTTACATGACAATCAAGATCTTATTCCTATTCATAGTCATGATTCTCTTTCTAATTCACAAGTTGGCATTAGCAATCATTCAAATTCTATTATTTTGACCAAGTCTTTTGAAAAGGAAATTGTTTTAAGTCAGTCCTAATTGTGTTGTAAAAATAATTGTAACATTAATGTAAACTATGATTTGATTTTATTGTGTTTAAATTCAAATTTGTTTTTTGTTTATATTTTTCAATTTTTAGATCATTTGTGTTGGCATATTGAGCAGCTCAATATTAAACACTCAATTGATGTATTGTCTGAATGAGAAAATAAAGTTTCAGGTTTTAATTGTGAACATCAAGAGCTATTTCTCTTCAAATTTCAACTAATGTTCATTTCTTATTGATTACTTCTACCTTCTCAAAGGCAGTGTCAACAAGAGAGTGTATTTTCACAATATGGCCAACAATCTGATTTAATTAACAATCTTCCATTATATTTAACAGATTTCCATCCATATTTCATAGAACTCTTTAAAAAATATTTGGAAAGTTTTCCTTCATGGAAGATTGTTGATAGTTTAACACTTGTACATAACACTGACAAATATATGCAGGCCATTGTATCTAAAAACTCGTTTCCACGATTTGGCCTGTCATCCCCTCTTTTGAATCCCTTCCAATTATTAATAGAAATCCATCCAAATTTCTATGATCCAATTGAAATTCAATTGAAAAGGGGATTTCAAGAGAAGGTAACTATAAATAAACTGCTAGCAGTAACTATACATTTTATTTTCAGATTTATTTTATTTATTTTAATTTTAATTGTATTTTTGTTGCTAATAATTGATTTGTACATACATGCAGGAATTAAAATGCTTACACGATTACATTGGAAGTATGACTATACCTAGTCATGTTTCCTTCATTAATTTAGAATTAGGAATAGATTAATTTAAATTAGATTTATTTTATGTTTGCACTTATTTCATTATTTAAGATTTTCAATAAAGTAATGATTATGACTTCTTTTGTGCCTACCCTTTCATTTTTGGAAAAAAGGCTTAGTACATTTTAGAAGCTCTTGAAAAATCAGATCATACATATTGATGAAACCTTTAATTGTCTTGTTTTACAAAAAAATCATCTCAAAAATCATATAGAAATTCCAAGAATTTGGTGCAACTTGAAAATTTTGGATTCATAAGTATTTCTGAAAAAGAACTTGCCACCACTCATGTTTTCTAATGTAAATTGGAGGTGGATGCAATTTGGAAAATTCATTACTTAAGCATTTTAGATTAAATAAGTAGGTGATGTTGAACATATGAAAATTTTGAGAAAATTTGGGAGAACTTGAAGACTCATAAGGTAAAATTTTCAATCAATTTTCTTCCAGGTATACATTTACACGCTCATCGTCATCTATGGTTAGTTTTACTTTTTCAATGGTAATTCTTTATTCTTGTTCTGTTTCTTTTGCAGGTTTTCATTCGTTTTAGAGACTTGAAACAAGTAGGAAACTATTTTAAATCTGCAACATGCTCAGGGAAGTATTAGTTGTTTTGTCAGAATTTGAGGATTCATTAATTTTCCTTATATATTTCATTACAATTCCGTTTATATTTTTAAATACATCATTGGGAAATTCATGTTGGATAATTATAATATTGCAAATCTCCTCATTAGAAAGTCGTGATAACATCTTCCTCTGATCGAATAATCCAATAGTTAATCAAATTAAATGGAGTTAAAAGGAAAAATTGAGTTGGGCACCTCTATTTTGGATACTTTAAAACATCCTAATCTCGTCGTATTGTCGTATATCATTATCAGAGCATCCCAATGTTGAGACATTTCATATAAAGCATCAATTGAATTATTACGATATCCACGAAATTCTGGACCCGATACCACATTTAATTCTAGTTCTGAAAGATACCGCATCCATTTATAAATCGCAAATTTAGTTGAAGTGCATGTTTTAAAAGTTCTAATATCCGAAATCCGATAAGAGATTAAATCCAGTTTCAAAAAATATTGCATCCGTTCTTCATCGCATATTGGAAGTTTTCAAATAATATTGCACAAAATATCTCCGATCATGCGATACTCCCATCCCCTCCGATCTCCGATAAAAATGTTCACGATATCGCATCCTCCATACCACATCATCCATATCGCAACATTTGATTATAACCATTCCCGATAGGAAACCTGTGATACAAGATCCCCTATATAACTTCTCACAAATCTTTCATATCGCAATTTTATATCACACATATAAGATGGTCCCACCAGTGAGCCACGTCATCCATCGCATCCTCGCAATTGCAAAATAATATTGATGTGTCATTTTAAAAACTCCTATCTTTGATTCTCTGATATTGCAATCACTCTATCGCATCGCATATATTCACATAGCAATTGTGACATCACAATTTCTCATTGCATATGCTCATATCGCAACCTTGCCATCCCAAAATTTATATCCCATATTGTCTTGACATCCTCCGATGTGATAAACTATAATATATGCCTGTCTGCCAATGATTATGGTAATGAAGAAATTGGTAACAAAATTTCAACATGGTTAAATCATTTTTATTTCTCTTCTTTTTTGAGTTCTAGATATATCACTCTATACTTAATATATGAAATTCAAGACCTCCCAATCTACACATTTGTATTTCATTATCTTGGATTTGATCTTAATTCTGAAAATTGTATTTCATAGAGTTGATATGAAACTCATAATATTATGAGAACGTTCATCATTGCAATTCATTAAAGATCATATTTACAGTCTCATCTCTGATGCATTCAATTTACTACAGATTCTAGAAACATGAATCGTTATTTTCTTCTAGTTTGTTGCTTGTTTTAGTTTAGATTTAATAAGTGATGATTGTGGGTCAATAGAATTACAATCAATTCAACTTATTCATCCTTTTAATTCTAATTAAAGGAAGAAGTTAGCTACTATTGGAGAAAATGATATCTTTCAGGTAAGATTAAATGCAATCCTCCAATGGTAAGTTTCATGTACCCATTCTCATTACTTTACTTTTGTTTTTAGTTTCGTTTTTTTTTTTTTTTGTTGATCTTGAACTCTGTTTTTTGCAGGTCTTCATGAACCTAATGTGCCTCTACCAGATCGGTGTTGAATTTCATTCTCTTCCATTTAGTTTATTTTGAGATTCTTGAAAGAAGCAGTAGTGATTGGTCCAAGATCTTTTGCTTATAGACGTATTAAAGAATTACATGGATAAATTGTAGCTTAACCATAGAAATTTAATGTGCACATGAAAGAAGAGGGGAAACACATAAAATCATGAAAGAAGACAAGAGACTTGACAACGGAGTTCGTCCAATTTGGACTACGTCTCTGGGCCCTACTCAATCAATGGGGAGGCCTTCATTCATTAAGTGGCATGAGAAAGAAGAAGTACAATCAACATTTACAAAAGGAGTCTTATACCTCCAATCTAGAAAATGGCTGAAAATGGAGAGCTATGTTGCAAAAACTGGCATCACCATTGAGTTCATGTCGCTGAGAGGTGCAAAATCGATATAAAACTTGCCCAATTCTAACATTGGACCAAAACTGACCCCCTAGAAAATGTGCTCAGGCAAGGTTTTGCCCCCTGTCACAGGTCAACTCATGGTTTCGTCTCCTGCAAATCATATGCCTTGAAAAAAGTTCACGATGTCTCCCCTGACGCACTGTGCAGAAAGGTTTATGTAAGCAAAAATTGGCAGACTTACCAACAGAGGTTGTTTGGCGCGTTGGTTAAAAATGTCAAATAGTTGAGGAGGGATCAAGGGATCAAATCCCGCCCCTCCCATTCTAATACCATGTTCGTTATTTTGTTAAGTCGGGTGGTGGGTACGTCAGTTTTGGTGGCCCACTCCCCATCCTCCGTCGTTGTTTTGTATGGAGCATATGGTGTGGAGGGGCAGAGAGGTTGACATCCCGCCCCCCAACACTATTTATGTTGTGCAGTTGTGGTGGGGTCATGGCCACCCGCCCCATATTTTTTGTATATTTTTTATTTAAAAATAATGTTCCACCGCCCACTTTATAAGTTTTCCATAACCTTAGGCGATATTAGACAAATTAACGGACCCACAATTTCGCCTGGAAAATTGGTCGGATTCTGATGCCAGATTCTTGCAAAATTGTGTCCTCCTTAAGCCTACCACATGGGTAAGTCAACCTCAAAATTTGACTGCTTCTATCTTCTTCATACGAACTCGGATTGGAGTGTCATTCGCACCATTGGAATCATGGCGACGAGCACTTCGATCTGATGTCAAGTTAATAGACTTTTTGCCACTTTGAATTTTGAGCCTTTTTCATGCCACTGGTGTCTGGAGATCCACCCGGATCAATCCTCCCCATTGAGGAGCTTTTGGACCACCAAAAGCTTTATCAATTAATTGGAAAGTGAGGGAATTGTTCCTTCACTCTTTCTTTTTCCAACCATTTTTCCTTGCTTGAGTGCATTCCTTTGAAACCAACTTGAAGGTATTCCACATCTCCCTGTTGTGAAGTCTCAGTTCTTTTGTCAAGGATGATATCTTTAGGAAACTCATCGAGATACTCTAGTGAAAAGTCATCAATTGTAGGAAATGATCCCACCTCTTTGATGTCCATAATAAATGGTAGCTCATAAAGCTTTAATTTTTCCACATTCACTATGGAGTACATTTGCATATATGTCAGCAAATCAAGATGTAAGGCATTGTCTCCAATCTTCTCCAAGATGGTAAATTGACCATATCATATTGGTTGCAACTTCTTCCCTTCTCCCTTCATTCTGTCCTTGCTGATATGGAACCACACTTTGTCACCTACTTGAAATTGATGGTCGACTCGATGTTTGTCATGTCAAGCCTTGTATCGGGCTTGACTTTTCTCCAACTGCTCCTGTACTGCTTGGTGAATCAACTAGATCCGTTGAATGAACCATTGCGCTTTGTCCCTATTATCATGTCCACTGGAGTCATCTTCCCCTCCAAAGACCATATCAAAAGGATCCTTGGGTAGGTAGCTAAAACATGTCTCAAATGGTGAACGATGCGTAGATGAGTGCACTGCTCGATTGTAGGAATGTTGCACATATGGAAGATGCCCATCCCACAACTTAGGATGTTTTCCACAATAGCCTCGCAACAAGTGTATTACGATGCGATTGACAACCTCTGTTTGTTTGTCTGTCTATGGATGAAATGATGTGCTTCTTTTCAACTTGGTGTCCATCATCTTCCAGAAGCTGGTCCAAAACTATCCTAGAAAGCAAGAGTCCTAATCTGACACAATCGATGTGGGCAACCCAAAATGGACCCAAACATGCTGAAAGAAAAGATAAGCAGTCTGCTCTGTGGTGATCTAATTTTTACAAGGCATTAAAATACACATCTTACTAAAACAGTCAACGACGACATACAAATAGTCATGACCTTTTCTAGACAAAGGCAAACCTCCTACAAAATCCAACGACACACTTTCCCATGTACGACTAGGAATAGGGAGTGGTGTGTAGAGCCCAAGTGTTCTATTAGAGGGCTTTGAAACAGAACACATCACACATCCCTTTACATGTCGAATCACAATGTTCTTCATATGAGGCCAAAAGCAAAATCTTTGTACATGACACAAATTTTTTTCAACACCAAAATGACCAGACACAAGGGAGGTGTGGGCCTCCCAGATTACATGTACCATTTCCCTTGTGGGTATGCACAATTTTCCAAGGTGATACAACAATTTACCTTGCAAGTGATAGTTGTCCACCTGTGAACCATGGGTTAGTTTTGCATAAATCTCCTTAAAGTCATCATTGTTAACATATTGTTCAGCATAACTTTCAAAAGATAATGAAGAATTATGCAAAATAACATAAGCAAAAATAGGAGGGCGAGATAGCATATCAGCCACTTTGTTGCTAGTGCCCTTCTTATACTTTATTACCAGATGAAACTACTGAATAAAACCCATCCACATGAAATGGCGAGCTTGCTGCAACTTGGTTTGTGACTGAAGATACTACAAGGGCTAGTGATCCGTATGGATGATGGTCCCCTTACTGATCAAGTAGTGTTTCCACTTTTTCACACTCTGAACCAAGGCATATAACTCTTTGGCATAAGTGGGATAGTCTATCACAGCCAGAGAGAATTTCTCCAAATGGTAACATATCAGCTTCTTTTTCTGCATCAGTACAGCTCCCATGGCATATCTGTTGGCGTCTGTCTCGATCTTGAATGGCTGTTGGAGATCTGGTAAGGCCAAGACCAGTGTAGTGCTGATATTTTCTTTCAATGATTTGAAGGACTCATGTTGATTTTCTCCCCATTGAAAGACTTGCTTTACACTTGTCAATGAGTGTAGAGGTGCTGCAATAATAGAGAAATTGGCAATAAATCTCCTGCAATACTATACTGCACCCAAAAAGTTGCGGTCCTCCATTACACTAGTAGGCTTAGGCCAATTTACAATTGCTTCAAATTTAGAAGGATCAATTTTTAACTGACCATGACCAACAATACGACCTAGGTAAACCAAAGAGGTTTTCCCAAAATCACACTTTGACAATTTTACATAGAGTTTTTCTTTTTTCAATACATCGAGCACTTTCTTTACATGACATACATGTTCATTCCAATTTTTACTAAAGACAAGAATATCATCTAGATATACAAGAACAAATTAATCAATGAAAGGCCTAAAGAGATCATTCATGACCCTCATGAATGTGGCTGGAGCATCGCAAAGTCTGAATGGCATCACCATCCATTTGAACAACCCCTATTTGGTCTTGAAGGCAGTTTTCCACACATCTTGCTCTGCAATTCGGACCTGGTGATAACCACTACGCAAATCCAATTTGGTGAATTGATAGCATTCTTTAATTGATCTAGTAAGTCATTAATGCGTGGGAGAAGGTAATGATTTTTTCACTATGATTTTGTTTAGTGCTTGGTAATCCATGCACATCCTCCATGTGCCATCTTTCTTCGGCACTGAGACAATTGGTGAGCCACACAGGGAAGTGCTCGGTCTGATGACCCCTTGGTTCAATAGCTCCTGCACCTACTTTTTTATCTCCTCCATCTCAATAGTCGACATCCTATACATGCCAATGTTTGGTAAAGGAGAATCACGCTACAAATGGATCTCATGTTGGATTTTCCTCTTCGAAGGTAATCCCCTTGGTTCCTAAAACATCTCATCATAGTTAGAAATTAACTCACATAATTCCTTTTTATGCACATGATCACAGCCATGGAAAGCATCGGATGATTCTGCATCTTCCCCCTTACAACCATAAGCATGCAACCCTTACTGGAATTCACCAACCTCTTCATTTGTCCTGCACTTACAAGGCTGGCATTGATTCTAGTTTGATGAGCCCTTACAATATATTCTACCCCATATTTTGTGATTTGGTATTTGTTTTCATGACGGAAGAAGATTGCTTTTCTATCATATAAATATGGACACCCTAACACCATGCCACAAATATCCAATGGTATCACATCAAGTTCTACCTCATCCATTAACTTAGAAGCGATCACAAATTTAACCTTGCATTGCTTAGTTACATTCAATTTTTCTTTATTGTGTATCCATCCAAGCGGGTAAGGTTTTGGATGTGGTTTGGTTTCTAAGCCTAGCTTCTTTACCAAGGAATTTGAAATTAAATTTGCTTGGGATTCAACATCAAATAGAGTTTCCACTTTTGTATGATTTATGACAACTCTGATATGAAATAACTCAATTCTCTTTCGTTCATTAGGAAGAGACTCATCTATTGAACTAGTGCCTTCATGTGATTCAGAATTAACATGAGGTGTAAGAGTACCTTTTGTTCCTGTTGTTGTGATCAATGCTTCATCTCTGGAATTGGATCCAAGGTCTTTTTGCACAATTGCCACTGTCTTCTGCTTACCTTTTCCTCCATACTTCTTTGGTCTCTTTTCCAGGTACAATTTCCAACAATGATCGTCGTAATGACCTTCCTTTTTGTAGTGAGTGAAATAAGGCCTTTCTCCTTCATATTTCTTGGTTGATGTCGTCCTCTTCTCCTTTCCCTTTCCTTTCAATTTGGGTTTTCCATTTGGAGGTTTGAAAGGTGATTTCTTGGAATGATCATCTCTTTCATTTTTTTCCCCTATTCTCAAGATGAATGGACTTTACATTGGTTGAGTCAATAGTAGTTGGTTCAAACAATAATAATGAATGCCTAATGTAACTATGTAATGATCCAATATACTTAGTTACTACTTCAAGTGAGTCAAGTGCAATGCCCAAATTAAGTGCTTGTTTTCTAAACTCCTCGGTAAAGCTTTGAACATCTCGACCTCTGCCTTGCCTTAAGTATTGCCAATCCATTAAGGCTTTTTGCTTATAATTGAAGCGATAAAATTTTTCCTTTAATATAGAAATAAAACTGGGCCATGAGGAAAGAAGATTACCCACATTCTTATTGTTTCATAATTTTCTCTCCCACCAAATGAGAGCGGTGACACTCAGCCGAAGAGAGGCCACAGTTGGATCTTTGCCTCATCCTCTTCGATCTGCCGAAACCTGCAATAGATTTCAATCTGCCTAATCCAGTTATTAAGATTTTCTACATTACTTTCACCGTTATACATGGGAAGATCAAATTTGACATCTGATTTAAAGAAAGGTTTCTTAGATGCATCCCTTGAATTTCTATGATGATGGTGATGAGAGGAAGAAGAAATTTCACTCTTGGAAGGATAAGGAGGGGGTTCTTCTCCACCATTTCCATGCATTGAACCTTGTTCTTCTGGATTTCTCTCTTCTACTTTCTCCAGCCTTAAAACCAACTGATCGACCTTTTCTGCCATTGTGTATAAGGTTTTGCAGTAGTTGCGCTCCTCTTCATAATGAGCCTCTTCATCTGCCATGTTTCTCCTTCGATGTGCACGCCTCGCTTCGGGATTGAAACACTTTAGCTTCCTTTCACCTCTTCGGAGCCTGTTTCTTGTTAAAATACAAACATGCAATTCACATCTACAAAGACCTTTTCTGATACCACTTGAACCAAGATCTTTTGCTTATAGATGTATTAAATAATTACATGGATAAATTGTAGCTTAACCATAGAAATTTAATGTGCACATGAAAGAAGAGGAGAAACACATAAAATCATGAAAGAAGACAAGAGACTTGATAACGGAGCTCGTCCAATTTAGACTACGTCTTCGGGCCCTGCTCGATCAATAGGGAGGCCTTCATTCATTAATTGACATGAGAAAGAAGAAGTACAATCAACATTTACAAAAGGAGTCTTATACCTCCAATCTGGAAAATGGCTGAAAAATGGAGAGCTCTGTTGCAGAAACTGGCATCACCATTGATTTCCTGTCACCGAGAGGTGAAAAATCAATATAAAACTTGCCCAATTCTGACACTGGACCAAAACTGACCCCCTGGAAAATGTGCTCACGCAAGGTTCTGCCTCCTTTCATAGGCTTGTTCATGGTTTCGCCTCCTACAAATCATATGCCTCGAAAAACATGCGTGCTCTCTCCCCCGACACACTGTGAAAAAAGGTTTATGTAAGCAAACATTGGCGGACTTACCAGCGGAGGTCGTTTAGCACGTTAATTAAAAATGTCAAATAGTTGAGGAGGGGTTGGGGGATCAAATCCCGCCCCTCCCATTTTAATACCATATTCATTGTTTTGTTAAGTCGGGTGGCGGGTCCACCAGTTCCGGTGGCCCGCGCCCCATCCTCCACCATTGTTTTGTATGGAACGTATGGTGTGGAGGGACGGTGGGGTTGACAACCCGCCCCCAACACTATTTATGTTGTGCAGTTGCGATGGGGACCGGGGGCAACAGGGTCATGGCTGTGCACCCCATATTTTTTTATATTTTTAATTTAAAATTAATGTTCCACCACCCACTTTAGAAGTTTTCTAGAACCTTAGGCGATATTAGACAAACTAATAGACCCACAATTTCACCCAGAAAACTGGCTGGATTCCAGTGCCGAATTCCTGCGAAATTTCACCCTCCTTAAGCTTGCCACATGGGTAAGTCAACCTCAAACTTTGACTGCTTCTATCTTCTTCATATGGACTCGGATTGGAGTGTCGTTTACACCGTTGGAATCAGGGCGACGAGAAGCTTCGATGTTATGTCAAGTTAATCGATTTTCTGCCACTTTGAATTTTGAGCCTTTTTCATGCCACTAGGGTCTAGAGATCCACCTGGATCAATGATCCTCATTGAATCAGCTAAAATAGAGAGTTTCTGAACCTTTAACTATTTCCTTAAGCATTCCTTTTATTTGAAAATGATTAAGATGTTTTTTGCAGATTTTTCTTCAAAACAAGAAAGTTTACAGCAGAAAGAGACTTCTCATTTAATATATTATCTATCATCACTACTATCGGAAGCCAAAGTGCTTATAACTCTGCAAGATAAAATTTATCTAAATCTCAACAAAAGAAGGAACATTCACATGATTATTTTCTTTTATCTCTTTTGTTGAGACATTTGTATAAGTAGTCTTGATGGGGTTTATCTTTAAATTTGGATTTTTCTTTCAGTTTTTGCTTTCTTCAATTTTATTTTGGTTTGTCGATTTCTTTTCTTACTTTAGTTTAAGAATTCTTTTCCTTTTGCTTTTAGTTTTGATTTCATTTTGGTGTCTCTGCCATGATTTATATGAAAGGCCTTTTTCCTCGCCTGACAGTGATTGGCATGCATGGGAAATCTCTTAACTCTATCCATTTCATGAATTTCATTTATCATTAAAGGCATATCCTTATGGAACCATAAAATCATCTGGATTTAAATATTTTTCATAGAGGAACACACATCCTTTCTAGGTGATTGAGTTTACTTTTTCAAGGAAAGAATTGATGTGAGTTTAACATAATGAATCCCTCCCATCCCTCCACATAAAAGCCTCTGATTTATAGCTGTAGGGAAAGAATTTGGAGCAAACATTATGAAAGTATTATGTCCATTAAACATAAATCTCTATTATCATCCCACCTCTTTCACTCAAATACATCATAAACTACAAGCCTGCAAATACACTTATCAAAAGAGTGATTAAAGAGGAAGCATGGGAAATACAAGTGAACATGTCAAGGCTATGGGCGCTCGCTGGTAGCGGAACTAAACTTGTATGGCATAAAAGACAACTTCGTCAAGGTATTGTCTAGGCTTGCTGGTAGCGAAGCGATGTCAGAGACAATCATAAAATGGATATATGCTTTATGAAAAACTCTTATCTCTACCTTCTTCTATTATTTTATGAGGTAGTTTTAAAATAAATTTTCCCAAACTTGGATTCATGACTTTTACTGTAGTCTCCTTTGAGTACTTATCTTTACATACTCATATTGCTTAATCTATTTATGTGGGACCTATGGAAATATTTTATTGTTAGATGATTTCATAAACTCCATTATTTTTAGCCTTTGGACATATTAAAGTTCATTATCTTTAACCAGAGATAACTGGTTCTTCCCAATGTGTCACCATTGTTGTAGGGAAAACCCAACACCCCCCATTATTTCAAATAATGGGGACCCTTTACATTAATTTTTGGCTAAACACCTTTTTATGATTTTCATTAAATTAATTATCCTAATTTTTTTCCATTTTTAACTTTCATTGGATTTCTATTTTGATTATTTCATTGAATCCAACTTTTTACAAGCTTTCCATCGATACTTGTTTCACCTAATTTGGTCAACGATTTGTAAAATGCTCTCCTTTGAAGTTTGATCATTTTCTCGTCTAGACTAATAATGTAAATAAATGTATAATATTTTGATTTTTCATAGCTAATTAAGTTCAATAGTCATTCATTGTAAATATTAACTCCTTATTAGTTGATATCAGTGTTTCGGATTAATCACATCGCTAGGATTTGGTTGACGTTTCGAACCAACTAATGTGGTTCATCCTCGGGACAAGGTGAGAAATTAATAAATCTAAAAGAATAAATAGCAAGGATGCATCGCTGCCCAGAGTTTGCTGATGAAAAATAGTCGTTGGGAAATAGCCGTTAGGTAACTTGTTATGTAATAAATGATTAAATTTAGTTCTAAAATAGTTGTTGCGTAATAAATAAATATTAAATTTCAATATTATAAATGGAATATTAGAGTTAAATATTGTATTATTTTTTGGAACTAATTAATATTAACTATTGTAATAATATTGTCTAGAGATCATTAATAATATAGTTTGTTAGGGTTTGACTTATAGTAATAGAAACTAGCTATTATGAAGTAATATTATTTAGAAATCATAAGTTAAATGTTTAATAGTAATGCCATCTATAAACAGTTAGTTTAAATAGTGTAATGTGTTAGGGTCTGACCCTATCTTTTTTTTTTTTTTCTCTGTAAGACTGAGCTAATTATATTACAAAAAAACGAAAATTTACATCCAGATTTACAAAAAGGCTGAAGCCTTGTTTCTCCGTGGAGAATTTCTCATGACTATCCATCAGTACATCTGGCAACAAAACCAGTTCCTTCCAACCTGCTGAACCAACATTTAATCGACATAGTAGGCTTTTGAGCCAACACAGCGGACAGATAACTTGACACGAAGGACCCCTTTACATGGCACAATCGACACGTAGACTGACATCGACACATAGACTGATATTGACACGTAGACTGAACCTTGACACACTGACATTCAGACACATGGAATAAGATAGAGAAAAGATGGACAGAGAGCTGCATTCCTGGCCGAGAGGACGGAGAGGCTGCGGTGTTATTCCTCATCTGTCAGGTGAGGCTCGTCCTCCTTCACTAACCCCTTAACCTTCTTGTCTTCTGCCTCAGCTGGGCGCGTTCCTCCTTGGGCTGGCAGCATCGTCGAAGTTCCAGCTTCTTCAGTTTGAGTGGGTGGCCTTAAATCCACCCTGGGCACCTGCATATCCACCCTGGGCACCGTAAAACCTTCCCGTGGCCTTCGAAAGTCACTGCAGTGTTCAACAGTGATTGACACAATCAGCGTGTTGTTCTCCAGAGTGCAGGGTATGCGGTATTTCACCACGGGATGTTCCAAGTGCCCACAGTCCAGGGGTTCTCCTCTTCCTTGTCCAATTTGCTGACCAATTGTTCTGTGCGGGCTGCTGCCATGGTCCAGAGGAATGTCAACAGAGGAAGCGGGTGAAGTGGCTGGCCTCTGAGTAGCAGGACGGCCCCGCGAACCGCCTCTGCCCCTCGAACCTCCTCTGCGACCGCCCATCCTTAACCTCTCAGACATTCTGCAAACGCTCACCTGAATCCTTGGTAAAATCCTGCACCTGGCCAGAGTGTGCTCTGTTGCTTTCAGAATCTGCTCAGGTCTCTGCGAGTTATGCGGGAGAACAGCGCTCTTATGGATTGCCATAATCCTCTGTCCAGGTCGCGCATTGAATGGCGCCTTAACCCCGGTTGCCTTCCCCAGGAATGTCCCTGTCCTCATTAATTTGCCTGGAGCCGAACGGTTTTTCACCGCGCCTGAGCTCGCCTGCGCATTTAATGGCTTAGCGTATTGGTTTGTGGTGGCTTGTCCGGGCTGACAGCTGCCCATGTGACTCGCCACCGCCATTCATGCCACGTTAGCACCCGCATCCGGGGCGGGTCTGACCCTATTTTTATTGATGGAGTATATTTAATTAATTATAATTTTAAAATTATTAATTATTATTATAATCTTATAGAGGGACGGTAATATTAAATCCTATCAATAATGTATCGATGGTATGATATTATTATAGAGATTAATAATAATATTAAATACATTATATTTTTTTTTCTCTGTAACAACTAATTCTATTAACTAAAAATCAAAATATTTTTACATATAGCGGAGGCTGCAAGGGCGGGAACCCGAGAGCCATCAACATTACAAAACTGCCCCATGACTATGCGAACTGGGGGAAAACAAAGACATACAGCCAACTAAATTGGCATTACAATTGGACATAGACTGATAGACAAGAGGAGAAACAGAAGAGCAAAACTGATAGCAAAACTCCAGGAGGAGAACGGACACTTCGTCAGTGGGAGACCATAACTTGAAGTTGATGCCGTCAAGCCGAACCATGACCAAAATGTCTGGGTATTGCCTTCTGAGCATCCACCAAAGAACAAAAAGAGGCAAACCGCTACACATGTTAATCATTTTCCTCTGCTTCCCCATGAGTCCCCTTGGCATCCTGACACGCGTCATCATGACTAAGAGGCTCCTTGCCTTCCATCCCCTTGTCGAGGTCGGCGGTTCCTGCATCTGTCTCTGCATCAATTGGGTCACTGTCAATCAAGGGAGGGATAACAGGGGGCAAATTAACTTGCAGACCAGGTTCAATCTCCCGCTTGATACCCAGAGAATCCTTGGCCGAGGAGCGCTCACTGCTGTGAGAGGGGTTGGGCATAATGCAGGAAAGAGGGGCAACTTGATTTTCTTCTTCCGTCATGAGAATGGTGATATGAGCAGAAATCAAAGGCCTATTCAAATTGCTCTGGAATTTAAAATGGGTAGATTGAAAGGCACTATTGGGAATAGGCTTGCGAGGAGGATTTCTGGGGGGAAAGTCCTCAGGAGAGGAAGAGAGGTTGATGGGCGAAAGGGCTGGTTTGGCACGAGGACTGACTGAGGGTTGCTTGCCTCTGCCAGGGCGGTCACCCACGGAGTAGACACAGAAAAATCAAAGGGACAGGGCCTAAAACCAGAGGAATGACCCAATTGAGCCCGAGGCCCGTAAGTGCAGACAATTGAAACCCGAGACCGAGAAGAAACACAGACAAAACTGATATTACAGATAACAGACCACTTACCCCAAGCCACTGAACTAATTCTCCTGTGGAGCGCACAGATGAATTCGAGGTGTTGCAAATTCAAACCCAAGCGAGCCTAAATCTTGCCTCTGAAGACAGGCGCATTCTCATTTTCACACCATAACTAAAAACCAAACCTATACCCAGATACCTGAACGCTGGAGGTGGAATGAACGTATGGTAGCGCCATGTATTTAACCATCAACAGGCAGCTTCGAAGCGCGTCCTGCATTAATGTCGCCGACCTGCCCTGTCCTGCAGCCATTAAAACATTCCTTCTGCGAGCGATTGTGATCTGGGACGCCACGCTGCTTTGCAGGTGGCAGTACCTGGGATCTTTATGCTGCATGAAAGCCATTGAATGCCGAGACGTCACCCGCATCCGGGGTATTAAATACATTATATTAATATAATTGGATATACTAATTTCTATGATAATAATTTTAATTTAGTATCAATAAAATAAAAAGGCTAAGAATGGAAGAATGAAAAATAATCTCATAAAAATGGAGGATGGCTAACGATGAACTGACGATATTTCTAATATTATTGATATTATAGAGATTAATAATATTAAAAATTCTTATCTTGATATTTAAATTCACTTATAATACAATATATTGATTAATAAGATATAATAATTTTAATCTATTATTTTAATATATATAAAGTAAATACTATAATAGGAAGGAGGAAAACTATCACATTAAAAAAGGAGAAGAAAAAGCATAATTAATAGATCATAAGATATCCTTCGACAACCAAAAAAAAGAAATTAAAGAAAATTAAGACATGATCTAGGGGGGAAACTAGAAGGCGAGAAGGGAGAACCAACATGAATGGAAAGGGGAAAGGAGAGGGTGGGGATGAAGGGTCAAGAGGAGAGAGCTAGAATCCAACTTTTACTTAATTTCCAACCATCATCCCTATTGAGGTTTTTGGCATGCCTCTCAATTTCAATCGCTTCTATGAGTTTCTTGTGGTGGAAATGATCAACCCTAGCAATGACTTTGGAATCCTCAATGCAGACATGGTGTTTTGATTTCACAGAATGCTCAGTAAGGGCTGATGTGCGAGAGATACTATGTCTAATGTCAGCCACATGTTCACTGATTCTCTGCTTAATAGACGTACCTATCTCTCTAATGTAGGGGGTACCATAGGAGCAGGGAATAAGGTAGACCCCTTTCATGTCTTTAGGGTCAATAGGGTCTTTAATGGATCTAAGGGAATTTTTAATGGTTTGGAGAGGTTTGAAAGAAGAGACATTCGTCTTTTTGAGAATATGCGCAATCTTATCCGTGGTCCCCTGGATATACGGGATATGAAC
Source organism: Pinus taeda (assembly GCA_000404065.3). Lineage (NCBI taxonomy): Eukaryota > Viridiplantae > Streptophyta > Pinopsida > Pinales > Pinaceae > Pinus > Pinus taeda. Next base: position 93,327 of record APFE031078513.1, on the reverse strand, counting down.
CTTAGCAATAGGATCAACACAGGTGAGCTTTACTCTAGGCACTTTGCTGGCTTGGTGAAAGGCCTTGAGGCTCTTGAGCTTTCTATACCCATTATTTTGAAAAACTTCAAGAAGATGATATTTATCCCGATTAAGGTGGAAATCATCAGAGATTCTAAGAGCGCGAGTAGCAAGAGTGCCGAGAACCCCAAATTTCTAAGCAGGGAGGTGATCAGAACTGGCATGGAGATACTGTTCCATGTGGGTCTTCTTCTGAAAAACTTGGTGACAGACGAAACCATCATCCCTTCTAGAAAGGAGAATGTCAAGAAAGGGAAGGCAACCATTCTCCTCAATTTCCATTGTGAACTTGATGGATTCAGATTGAGAATTAAGGTGGTTAAGAAATAGATCAAGTTTCTCATGACAAATATCTTCCATTTTTTAGGGCGAAATTAAGCGGAGGCTAAGGCCTTGGTCTCGAAATATTCCATAAACAAGTTTGCTACAATAGGGGAAAGAGGGGAGCCCATCGCTACACCACAAGTTTGCTCATAGAAATCACCCTGGAAACTGAAGAAAGTTGAGGTGAGGCAGAGGTTGACAAAGATTAATCCAAAAGACCGATATCAACAAAAGGAAAACTATGCACATACAATCAATAAATCTTTAATAAGAATGAATACTTTTACGATAGTTTTGTTTTCAAGGAAAAGAAGATGTTACAACACTTTCTTTCGAACAAAGATTAATCAACTATATTCTAACTTTGACTATAAACTGAAAATGACAAAGACAAAATTTAAGAAACATTAATCAATTAAGTCAAAGTAGGGCTAGACAAGGAGATAGAAACTTATTCTCTCAGACATGACATTCAATGAAATATCAACAAGCAAACAAACATAGAAAAGTTTGCAAAAACACTTTCCAAAGGTGGGAAATTGACCCTAGGAGGATTAGCGCAGCCTTGAATGGGAGATAGTGCACTTCATAGCACTGTCCCTACGCCAGGGGTGCTCTACAATGCACTGTGTCCCTCACAAGCCTTCGCTGGTGATAGTGAGCCATTTCAAAAGAAAATTTGATACAGTTTTGACCAAAATTTCAATGCAAAAGTGTTGAATTATGATCAATAAACACAAGCAAGGTTTGCAAGGATGTCTTAGGAGGTGGATAACCTACTATGAAAGAGGATCTTACCCAGTGTGGTCACCATATTGTTTTGGAGAATTTGGTATCTCTGAATAAATACTAATTCCCTAGATAAGTATCCATATCTAGAACAACAGTTTAAAGAACTTTAGCCTTTTCCTATAATCAATAGATAAGACAAAGAAGATGAGAAGACCTACTTGTAGTTCCTCTTTCCTCTTGTCTCCTTTGTATCAATCTTGTTGCTCCTTCATGTACTTAAAATTCTTTATAAGTACCTGTAAACACAGATAAAAGATGAAGAACCGATCAAAGAAAAATATCTATTGAATACAAGTAAATGGAATCAGATTCATTTCACACATATAAGCATCATAAGACAATACAAAGATATGGGAGAAAGGTTCAATTTTATTGAATAGAAGAAGGAATTACAACCATTGTGTTTGATTCGAAGTCATTCCTCCAGCTTGGACCCCATCCACATCACATCAAAAGCATGACAAACTTGTAGCATTACAATAGTTGCTTCAAAGCCAATTCTCATAGCAACATTATCTCCTTATAATTTAGCATAGTCCAGCCCCTGGTCACTTAGATGAGTGTTCAATTTATAGGGAGATGAAGGAGGTTATGTCATAAATGGTGCCATTGAATGGCCTTCCATGCTTAGAATTAATTCCATGGAGGAAGGGATGAGAGGATAGGATGCATATTAACTCATTCCTCATCCATTTTCGAGCTCATAGAAGTTGATAAGTGAGGGAACCTTCTAGATGACTCCAAGAGATAAGAATATTCCCCAAACCGTATGTGAATTTCACTCAAACTTGCCCAACACAGGTGACAGGAAGGCTAAGTGCTCTACAGAGCACCCTAGCATGGACTTAACTGCTCTGCAACGCACCCTTACATGGTCCTACCTGCGTTGGTCCCTCTAGAGGCAATTCCTTGATGTCTTCAAGTCATGAAACTGTCTGGGAAGGAGGCATTCAAAGGGGTCACTTGTTTAGGGCATGAAGAAACTACAATTAGGGTTTGATGAGCCCTAAAACACTGATTTGGATGATGGGATTGATGTGCCCAATTGGATTTGTGACACCCCAGTTATCCACCTATTTAAAACAAAAGGCATAAATAAATAACAAATATAAATTGTTGTAGTTAAAATTATTGTTAGAGGGTGAAAAAAAACACAAAAAACTAAAATCCCACCTCCCACCTTCTGTTCCAGCATGTTTTTCATTAGGTTGTACACCCCGCTATGCTCCACATGTTGTCACTCTAGTTTCTGAAGCAAAAACTAGTGACCTGCATGTAGGACAAGTCTATTTTCATAATGTTGCATGGGAAAATTACCAAATATGATCAAGCTAAGAAAAAGAGTTTGTAAATTTGACAATTTGATATGATTCAACCACTAACACTTCAAATTTGTATTATTATGAGTAAAATAGTTTATCAAGTAGTCCTCTATTTCACAGAAAAAGTATTGTTTAAATCTAACCTCCTCCATGGTTTCCTAATAAAAAATTCACTTCATTCACTCATTACATTCTATGATGCAGATGTACTTCTTTCCTTAATTCTCACATGCCCATAAACGCATCTCTCTATTTCAATTAGTCTTAATTTTACCATACAAAACAATTCCTTTGTTTTATCTCCATTAGTGTTACACTTCCATTGGTTGCTTCTCCTCTCATTCATTGATTTTATTACCTTATTCTTTTTAGGAATTTTTTCCTCCACTTACTGAACTCTTTGTAACCTCCTATATCCATATTCTCATATCCGATGATCTTCTACCCGAGCCTCTCTCTTACCCAACAACCTATTTAATGAGCCTATATTCTCTCTTAACAATCTTCCTCTCCTGTAACCCCCCAAATATCAATAAATTCACAATTAAAACACAACCTAATGGGCCTCCACTTGGAAATATGATCTTTTACCCAACCAAGATCGTGTTACGGTCAACCCGACCATATTTTTTATTAATTAATTGCAGCTTTATTTTGGTCCCATTTCCCACCAACAATAATTCATCACCCTAGTTAGAGAACCTTTGTCTTTTTTTTCACCATTGTTTCAATAAAATGAATAAATAAAACAATTATTATATCTAGTTCTCCCTAGAAGAAACTACTATAAATATCACATTTATATCTTATTTAAAAGGTGAGAGAAATGTAAACCTCTTATAGAAATAGGATATCAATTTTGGATTCATAAATCTCTTAGAGAATGTCCAAATTAAACAAATTCAACCACAAACAACAAACTTTTTGGTTTGAATGAATAAACTAAGGTACACATGAGTGTCCAACATAGGGGTTTTACTCTACCAATGATTCCTCTAGCGCATCGACAATGCAGAGAATTCCTCCAGCAAGCCTCTCGAACGAACAATAACAGTAAACTAACAACACAAAAAATTCTTTCAATGATCCTCCCTAATGAACAATAACAATAAACTAACAACATATGAAAACATTATATAAATTTAGTTGTTATATTCAAACGTTGTATAATTATGAAGGAGAACATAGAACATGATCCTAAAACTAGGCTAAATCCTTGTAGTATTCAACTATTCAATCGCAATAGACATTTATTTATTATAATTATCCCATAAACTAAGGCATTTTCAATAAATAAATATATTATTCATGAATCCTTGTAGTATTCCACTATTCAATCACATTAGATATTTATTTATTATCATTCTCCCATAAACTAAGGCATTTCCAATAAATGAATTTAATATTTTATTGAATTTTTTTTTTACAGGGATCAAAAAAACCATTAAACATGGTTGAAAATGGACATTATACATATATGTTTCCTGTTATCCCAATCTAGGGCAAGCAATAATTACTATGTGCAATGTAATATTGCGACGAACAAATTCCTCCAAAGGGAAATGAATGTACTTGGAAGAACAACAAACAATGAAACATATTATATTGGATTGATATAAGGTTTACAAACAACTAGGGAGTTCGGATCCAATGGAATTTTAGTTTTCACCAATTCCGAACTTGTGGGCAACTAGATGAAAGACATGTACCAAGTTGAAAATGAGAGGTTAAAACAAGTACATGGAGAAGCAAAAAATATTGTTAGACAATTTCAATCATTTACCATAAGGCATTGTGCAAATGTTGATAGGATGTCTAGTGATCTATTGTATGAGGCAATGTCAATTCAAGATTTGTGTGCGAAAGATGAATTAGTGTTAAGAAGCTCTCCATAAAAATTTATTTATGGACATTGTAAGATATCTTTGAGATGTGTGTGTGTTTTAAGTTATAAATGTGTTGTTTTTAATGACCATATGTTTTTTCAATCCTATACCAAGTGTGCCCCCACTATGTAAACACAAATTGGTGAATTTGACATGTTTTAGAAAATTTTGTATTTAATTTTCAAAATGTGTGTGCTTCAACATTTGTGTTTTTAGTATTGAGTATATTTGCAATGAAGAGCTTTATATAGTTATATTAATTTTTTGAATTCTTTCAATGTTTTTAAATAGCAATTTAAGATCTTAAAATGCATGATGTAATTTCAACGGTTACGTCAATTAAATGCATGACGTAACTTCAAGGGTTACATCAATTTTATGAATTCTTAATCATTTTAAATAGAGATTTCGAGATTTTTAAATGCATAACGTAACTTCAAGGATTACAACAATTTTCTGAATTCTTGATCTTTTTAAATGGAAATTTTAAAAAAATTGTAAATGCAGGAGGTATCTTTTTAAATATCATGTATCTATATATCTATAGATATCCATGCCATAGATTAGCATTTTCCACATGATTCTTCGATGCGAGAATCAATCGAGTCTCATGCATCTACTAGAGGGTGAGGTCATGGATCAAAGAGAATATCAAATGAATCGGGGGAAGACCATCATGATCGTGGTATATATATGTTTATGTGCAAGTTTTTAAATGATATTTCAATATAACCATATGTATGTATACATATGGAATTGATTTTTATCAATTTATCTTTAAATTAATTTATAATAAATTTCATATAATTTTTTAGAACCATCTCAAACTAGGTCGAAAAGTGTTATGTACTCAATCAATGGAGGGTTTCATATTCACACCATCGGGGTATGTTTTTGTATATGTGTGTGTGTGTGTGTGTGTGTGTGTGTGTGTGTGAATTTACATAAATGATAAATAGGTAGAATCATATGTATTTATACATATATATTGAATTGATTTTCTATTTTTTTTAGAATCTTCACTCATTATGTCATCGCGTGAGGGTGGTCAACATTCTCCTGTTGGTCAATAAGCTCAATCAACTCATGTACTTGGGCATGATGCTATTGTGACCAGATTTGGGTGGGCATGATGGTGCTCAACCATCTCTTGGTGGCCATCAATCTCAATTGGATCATCATGACCCTCATCGTTTTGGTAAATTATATAATTGTTTTTATGTCAAAACAAATGTGCAAATGTAAATGAAGTGTATGTGCATATGAGTTTACATGTCTCTCTTTCATGTGTATGAATACATGTGTTCACATGTTTTTATATTTATGTAATTCTATATATTGATGCAGAGGGTGAAAATGTTGCTCAGTTTATATGTAAGTGAAGTTAAGCAATTCAAGAAAAAGGCTGTACACCAACTACCACTTAAAACATCTAATATTCCTGATGAGCTTCCTTGGGAAACAAACCTCCAACAATGTACATTACAAAGGTGAAAAATTCATTATTTAAAATTGAAGAAAGACATTGGGAGTTTGGAGCTCCCTGTAAAGAGTCGAAAAAGCTTAGAAAAAGTTGTGCACTATCTAAGCTCATTTCTTGATATTTACGAGAAGATTGAGCCAACCACAAATTGCTTTATAGATATGATGAGGAGTAGAAAGGAAGCAGTAATGGTTCCCGATAAATGGGTCGAGGTTAGTAAAAGGGTTGCAAAAGAAAAATAAAAATCTATGTTTAATTTCAAAGAAGGGTTGAAAAGAAATAAGCTCAGCGTGCAATATTTTAAGCACACTGATATAGCGAGCCATTTGTATGATAGGTTCCTTGAAGCGTATGGAAATTTTTCATGGAATGACGAGGTTCCAATTTATTTTTCAAAATTATTTTATGCAGAATTATTTTTGGGTATGAAACCCGATTATAATGACCTTCCATTTGAATATTATGGTACTCTCAGAGGTCGTTTATGTGATTGTAAGGGTGCATTACATGATACTGAATTGCCTCACCCTCTACCACCTATGGTATGCCAACCTCCTTGTATGGTAAATTTTTTGTCAGAGATGGATGCCACTTCTCAAATTGGTCAAGAAGGAACGGATGCCATTATGGAAAACATCCAGAGTGCATTGATTGGAATTGATATCGGTCTAAATTGAAAAAGAGCATGAGCTAATGCACATGTTAATTTTGTATATAAAACAGAAGAAGAGATAAATAATATGAATAGTGAGGATCTTAAACCATATTCAAAGAGTTGTCATAATGGTTGGAAAGACCTAATTGTTCATGAGGAAGAGGGTGTGGGATTGTTATGTGTTAATGGTTAGGGTGGACATTTTAATGTAATTTGTAATGTATGTGTTAATGTTGATTCACATGAATTTTGTTAATTTTTTCAAATATAATCTAAAGAAAATGTATCATATGTTCACAACTTATAGTTAACTCGTTTGTTGAATGAAATTTTGATAATATTATGGTCCCAAGTTCAAGTTCCAATCAGGATATTTTGAGATATGTTAGTTTTTTTTTAAGATTTCATGTTGATACAATTATTATTATACTTTTATTATATCAGTATTTTTGAAGAAATAATTATGTATATATAATTAAATGTTAACAGATTCTGATTCATCCAATGTTTTCTACATAGAGCCACCCTCTTCCTCCCTACTAGGAGATATGTGTTGCCGCAACTATTGAGTATTTCACTTATTTTTTGTTATAAATTGAAGTGCTAGTTTCATTAAAAAATGAGATAGATTTATCTTACAGTTTAAAAATTTTTGAATTTAGGTTTGTGGAGACAATTTCCATTCTTGAGGGACTTTAATGATGGATTCGACACTGGGGATAGATCATTTATGCATTTTCATGTGCAATTTTAAATTTTTAATATATACATGTACATGTATTGTACTGGGCATATAGGCAGGAGAAATGCAGGGGGAACACCACGAGGTACTGCATGGAATTTAAAACTTTAGTCGGTTAAATGGATTGAATCATCTAGATAATTTGAAAAAGTTGATACTTGATTTCTTTAATATTTATCTAGTTAGCTAGAACCATGAACCATGAACACCATAATTCCAGCAATATCTCCCGTTAGCATTTATGGAAACCACACACAATATCCAGACCGTGATCTCTTCTAACGCTCCCCCTATGACATGAATGGAAAAGGGTCAACTCCATCCAATAAGGCAACAAGAACTGAAGCACAAACAGTAGAGCATATGATCTCTACATGGCTGAATAGTAGTGCACATCAACAAGCATCCATGCCTCTCATATTAGTAGCAACAAGAAACATAATAAGTCAAACAACGTTTACCAACAACAAAAATATGCACTAGAAACCTTAAACATCATCAATGAGCAGCACCACAATGAACAACAACAAGAAAACTTATGCACATGACGCGTCAACCAACACTCTCCATAGCAGCAAAACCAATGGGCATCATCAACCTCTCTGCTCATATAATGAGATCAAGAACCCCAAAAATCAAAGCATACCATGAAGCACGCCATGAACACCTCCAAACATAATGCTAACAATGGATAGTTGAAGTAATTAGGAACATATAATGCTCCCCCTAAATGTATGCCATCTCCAAAATTAGCTCCATCCTATAATGAAATTCTTCCATTGCAAACAATGCTTCCTTGCCACAAGTAGAAGCACCATATGGACATGAATCCACATGGTCATGACTAAATTACATATAAATTGATAAATAAATTGGTGTAGAAATGACATAAGACCTCATGACTCATAACTAGAAGACCCAATGATAAGAACAATATAAGTGCATGGCTTCATGAGCATTTTACATGATTTTAGAATGAAATACATTGTTGCTAGAACCATTTCATATGGACCAATGACCCAAAACATAACAAGACATGACTATTCTACATCATTAGCCCATACACATGGCTGCAAAATGTGTAACATCCTCCTCCCACATCTACCCAATTAACTGGCCAACTAGGGTAAACATGCAACGAGAGACTATTATGATTGAATTCAACCTCCTATGTCACCTTAATGAAGTGGAACCAATGGAAACGAAACATACAAACCTTCCACATTAGCTACAAGACTCCTAGGAACCATCCCAACCACTCAAGTAGCTAGCCCCTAGGTCCCACTAAAGTTTTAGACCACTTGTCCTCTAGACACTCCCATGCTATAGGCCTGCCAGCATCCAAGAGGCTTTGGACACTCTCGTGACAAGGCATGCCAGCATCCAGGGACTATTTTTCCTAGTGTTGCGTCAGTGTCCGGGAATTTGAGCCACATTTTCAAGCCAAGAGCCCAGGTCACTACCCAGAATTGAATGACACCTTCATAATAGAAAGATAATAGGGAAGCAATGATTGAAATGCAAACACTTGAACAAGCCCTTAATCGAACCCCTACTAGCCACAACAGAAATTTCGTCAAACATATCACAAATATGTAATTTACATGTATAAAAAACATATTTAAGCATAGGGGTCTCATACTTATCCGAGAATCGTTATGAACCATTGTTCCCTTATATCATTTTTTTCATTATCATCTATTAGGTCATAGATACATTGCTCATTCATTTACAAGTAAAAACATGATGAGATGCATACATAGCCACTATCATAAAACATACTCATCATCAACATAATAGAAATAGAAATACAAAGGATATCAAAACCATATGATCCACATTTAAACCAATATAATACTCATAGAAATACAAGGAGAAATAACCTCATATTGATGATGCAAAATCCAAAACCTGTATGGGAGTACTAGGTTCCACCCAACCATAGAATGGTTAAGCCAGATCTCTCTTCAGCCATTCACCCCCGTGCCATATTCCAAGCATGAATGTGGGACTCAAACCAAAATAACCAACTAGGGAATCCTGAGGCTAAATGACCTCACCCTTATCAATAGAAACTAGGCTTTATTGTAATCCATCATGGATCACTAGGCCAACAAGATAAACATGTAATAAAAGGATTTACCATGATCTCCACCCAATCACTAAGCCAAACAAGCATGGATGCCACCAATTTTCTCCACCTACACCGTGAGGAATTTTCTTGTCTCCTAGTCTCTAAGGCTTTACCACAATCCACAACTTGATTTGGGGATCACTAGGCCCTAAACTGAGACACTACCCTCTAAGATATTCAATATATCCCACCATTCACCAACAAGGATTCCTAGGCCTAATCAATGGAAACCACCTCTAGGATTTACCGTATATCCCGCCATTCACTGAAAAGGATTCATAGGCAAGCCAAGGCAACACAATCCTAGCTTTACCGCAACACATAATATGGCTCTGGGGTTACTATGCCATTTGATTTACTGTGATCCATAGCCTTATTCAGTGACCACTAGGCCATGTGTTCTATCATTCGGAGATCCACCTCACTCAACTTTGAATCCATCCGACAATCTAGCTCAACAAAAACACGAGAACCCATCACACCATGGATATCTGGAAATGGCAAGGCAAGGCTAAACACACTGTCACACCTAGAAAAACCCATGTCATAACAACAAAGAACTGCATGCAATACTACACATGCTAAATCTAGCAAGGAAAATACACATGCAAATCAATACCTGCAAAGAATATTGTTATAGTTGCTTGATCCTGCTCTTCCTTGCTTGATCCTTCCTTCCTCTTGCCTTCTTTGCCTATCTTGATCCAATGCCAAAATGCCCCAAGAAAACTATAAGTGTCCAAGAGAGAGAGAGAGAGAGAGAGAATAATGGGAGAGCTCCAAAAATCAAGTAACAAAAGTTTACAAACTGATCCTCATAAGCCTTTTATTGATTAGGCCTCTATTTATTCATTTTCCATTATTTTCCTCCATTTTCTTCTTCACATGCAACTTGTGACCTTGCACCTTCCTTTTGTCCTAATTTCCATTATTTTCATAAACAAATGTGCCAAAAATGCCATTTTTCCTTTCCAAATCCACTTCCATTCCCTTTGGCGATTTCCTTAGCCATAATAAACCAAATGAACACCCACTAGGATGTCTTGCCAACATTTAGCTTGGAATAAGTGTCCCATCAACTGTGGTTATTATTTTTCCTTTGTTAACTTTTATTACATGGGGGACATCATCCTCAGTGTTCAACCACACCTATACCTCAGCAAAACCATTGAAATGAAAACATACTTCCGATGGAGCTTTATAACATAGCTCGGTGCAATATTTACAATGATCATCCATGTAGGAATTTACAGGGTAAGTTCCTCAGACAGAACACCAAAGGACACCACTCACAAATAGATCACAAATCAATACACCAGTATTCTTGACGTGGTTAAAACCCTCAAAGAGGGAAACGATACATGGCCTAAGCCAACGTGGCCACTTTAGGCAATTTACTAATAAAATAATGAAAATTTACATAAGCTTCTCTCATGAATGGTTACCCTACAAATGACCCTCCATGCTCTTTAAATAGAGATCATGGACCAATCGGGTGTGTAATGTCCTATCTAGGGTGCTAGACTAGGCTATATTTATTATCGACCAGGGTGCGTAGACTTAGAGGCATGCGTCTAAAGTATATAGACATAAAGGATTATTAGCTAAGTCTAATCTGCCTAGTTACAACACTGTCATTCAATTCATTTATCAAACTAAAATGCTATGTATCACTGCAAACCAAGATTCAATTCATTTATCAAACTAAAACGCTATGTATCACTGTAAACCAAGATTTTAATCCCCTTACAGAGACACCATGCATAAAACCCCTGTTCAGCAATTACTCAGCATTCATTAACATTCATACAAGATAAAAATATATGGAAATCGTAAGCATAAGAGTTCATGACATTGCTTTACAAGACGACCAGGGATCGAATCCCTTACAGGATACGGTTCACGATCTCAATGATGATCTATTCAAGCACGATCATAAGCATAAATCATACGCATATCATAAACATAAACCAATTCTAATCACTACGCATATTTAATACCCTAAGCTGTAAATGAAATAAAACAACAGTATACCACGTTAACGCAGGGCCCGTCCGCGTTCCAGAGGTATACTGGACTGTTATCACGCAATTATCAAATCAAAGCAAGAGATCGTGACTGCAACGATGTCCTTGATGTTAAATTCAAAACTCTGTTTTCAAAACGAAACAATGATAATGATGATAAAACAACTGACTCAGAACTGTGTTTACATACGGCCTTACAACCCTTACATTTCGAAAATGAATGTACATTCATGATGTGGCTGTTGCTGCTTTTACCATGTCATGATTTTTGAAAATGTTTCTATCCTAAACTGATTTCAAAAAGGAAACAAAACTAAATCAATGCGTGTTGTTGCTGCCTTTGTCGCCAACATGCCATAGTTTGACCTTCATTGACCGCGCATGTAGGAGGGTCGATTCTGCTGTGGGATAGGTATTCGTCCATGCTTGGACATTCTGATTTTCATCCCTACCCTTCACTCTAGCCTAGCTGTCATGCCACATGTCAAACAATATACCAATTACAGGATGTTGGAACTTCCTGTAGCCATTTTGCCAAAAATTCCTAATTCGTTAACATAAAACTCCTAAATCAATTTCAATGCAATTTAATAACTATAAGACTATTAACTAATTAATTTTCAAGGGATCTGAGAGATATATGATGAAAAGAGGTAGGAAAATGACATGTTTTAGTAGGAAAAAGGAGGTCATGGAATGGTACCAACACAAGGCGACCGACTCGGTTACCTAAGGATGGATAGCAACCTAGTGTTGTCCTCCCATATATACCTGAAATTACGTGGAGGCCCAATCCGTATTAGCGTTGTCTAATGCAAAACCGCACAGTGAGAGCATTCCCATATACTTTACGTACTGTAACACTACCCTATATACTTGAAGGTACGTGAACGAGCTACGATATACTCACATACATGGAATGAGGTATCACACTCAGGACGTATTGCAAACAAGTTAGTGGAAGCTACTTTGTTTTACGACTCTGGAACACGTCTCTAGCCTAGAATCACTAAATGTTTTTCATTAGGTGACAATGCTCCATTAGGTAAATTGATGTTAATTTTAAGTTGATCTTGCTTAGAATTTTCCTTTCAAGGTTCACCACATGATGTATGTTTGCAATTCCTAAAATTCAACTAATATGATAAGCATTCTTCTCATTCAATTGAACAATTAAAACCTTAGCTAGTAGGGATAAAGAAATCAAATCTTTGACAAAGAACAAAGAGCACATCTAATGCAATTTCCCTAGCTATTCCTTTCAAGCATTCACAAACTATAGTATGAATGATGCAAGTTTTTCTTTTCAATTCCCTTAATGTTATGATGAACAAAAAGGAAACTAATTCACATACAATCAATTAATATTTTTACAAGAACAAAGACTTTACAACAGTTCTTTTTTGAAGGAAAAGAAGACTTTTACGACACTTTCTTTTGAACAAAGATTAATCGACTATAATCTAACTTTGGAAATGAAATGATAATGATCAAGAAATAATTTAAGAAACATTGATCAATCAAGCCAAAGTAGGGTTGGAAAGAGGAAATACAAGTTGATTTCAGAGACACTACAATCATTAGTCTTTCAGCAAGCATAAACTGAAGGAAATTTGGAGAAAAAACCCAATCCAAAGGTGAAAATTTTCCCTAAGGTGGACTAGTGCAGGTCAAAGAGGGCCTAACTGCGCTGCATAGCATTGTCTCTCACTCAATGGTGCTCTGCAGAGCACTGTCCCCTGACCAAGCCTACGCCGATTCCTGAGAGGCCACTCAAGAGTCATCTAACCTCAATTTTTTGACCAAATAACACTTCAACAAGGTTGAAATAGAATAAATGAAAGGAAGTCAGGTATGTTAGAGTGTCCTAGGATGTGGATAAGCTACTCGGAACAATGATCGTTCCCCAGTAGAGTCACCAATTTGTTTTGGATAATTTGGTATCTATGGATAAATACTAATTCCCTATATAAGTAGCCATATCTAGAACAACAGTTTAAAGCACTTTAGCCTCTTCCTATAACTTAGCAATAGATAATACAAAGAAGATGAGAAGACCTACTTGTAGTTTCGCTTTCCTCTTGTCTTCTTTGTATTGATCCTGTCACTCCTTCCCGTACTTAACACACTAGAGAAGTACCTGTAAACATCAACAGAAGCTAAAGAACCGATCAAAGAAAAAGATCTATTGAATACAAGTAAATGGAATCAGATACATTCACACATATAAGCATCATATAACAAGATACGCATATGGGAAAAATGTTCAAATACTTTATTGAATAGAAGAAGGAATTACAACCATCAATTCTGATTTGAAGTCACTCCTTTAACTTGGATCCCATCCAAATCACATCAAAAACATGAAAAACTTGTAGCATAGCAATACTTGTCTCAAAGTCAATTCTCATAGTAACATTATCTCCTTACAATTCAACATAGTCCAACCCCTGATCACTTAGATGAGTGTTTAATTTACAGGAGGATGAAGGAGGTTATGTCATAAATTGGGGTATTGAATGGCCTTCCATACTTAGAATTAGTTCCATGGAGGAAGCGATGAGAGGACAGGATGCATCTTAACTCATTCCTCAATCATTTTCGAGATCATAGGAGTTGATAAGTGAGGGAAACTTCTAGATGACTCCAAGAGGTAAGAATATTCCCCAAACCCTATGTGAATTTTGCTCAATCTCACCCAGTGTAGGTGAAAGAGGGCCTAAGTGCTCTGTAGAGCACCCTGTCATGGACTCAACTGCTCTGCAGCGCACCCTTACATGGGCCTACCTATGCTGGTCCCTTTAGAGGTCATTTCAGGATGTCTTCAAGTCATGAAATTTTCTGGGAAGCAGGCATTCAAAAGGGTGACTTGTTTAGGGAATGTAGAAACTAAAATTAGGGTTTGATGAGCCCTAAAACACTGATCTGAATGATGGGAGTGATGTGCCCAAATGGATCTATAACACTAATAGGAAGACACTTCAAGGTAAAAGCATATCATGATAGTCTTAAATAATTTTTGGAACAACGCTTATCTTCAAAAGTGTTAACTTTTTTAAACTACAGTCAAATTCCACCTTCAATAGCTCAAATGACTAAGATAATGATTTCATTAGATTCCCCTTTTCGATAGGACCTGTTATCACTCAGGTTGTCCCTAAGCTCCTGTAGGGATACGGCCGAGGTAACCACAAACCAATCTTTGGATTGCAGGTTCTAGCCCACCTGCAATCAGAGAGGGATCTCTCTTAATGATTTAACTTTGTTGATGATGATTTTAGGCTATTTTTTGGGTACAAGGGGTTTTGTTGTTTTGTTTGGATGGAAGGTGTATGCCAGGTAGAAATTCCAAGCAGAGAGGCAAGGTAAAGCGTGATAAGTTTCAAACCATTGGGCATGGAGTCATGGATTAAAGCTTGCTAGTGCATTTTCTTGGTCATAAGAGGCTTGTGGAGCGAGGTAGCCACACATGAGACAATGATCAATTTGCTGAAGAATGGAATGATGGTCAGAGACAAAAGGCAATTAAGAATCTTTCATCAAAATTGACAGAGAGGAGAAGTGAAAGAATGGTTATCTAGGAGAAGTTAAGAATTCCTAAATTATCATTCATAAGTGAAAGAAACAGCGTAAACAAGATCATTTAAGTATGCATGTTCATAACTATTCCTGATGAAAACATGAAAAATCACAGAAATTGAGCCTAAGGTGCAATTAAGCAAATCCTAAGCTATTCTTTTTTCTGCAATTTAGAAAGCCGGATTTCTGATAAAACACACATGAATAAAACTAATAGAGTTAAGAAGCACTTATTGAAACATGTCGAAGCACAGGAATTCCACAATCACTCCTCGGCCAGTTAAACACAACAGACAGTTATAGAATCCATGCTTTCAACAATCTTTGGTTATAGAAGCATCACAGTTACAGTGCGAGTCTCTGCTTGAGAGAAAGGATCGAAATAACAAAGATCAAACTACTGATGAAAAAAAATGACCAACCAACCAACCCCTACTCCATTTTTCAGGGTGGTATATATAAGCAAAATATCTGAAGTCTTTTATTACAACTGACCTAAACAGGTCTGCCAAAAAGCTTTTCTAAAATCTAATCATTGCTGGAATTAAATGCAAGTAAATTCTTTGGGTTGCGCTAGAGGCAACTGAATCAACTTGAGTTGATGAGGTGTCCTGTGTGGCTTGGTGCAGTGGTTCTGTCATAATTGTGCATTGAGTTCTGGTCCACTGATCTTCAGTGAGTTTAATGTGCAGTCATTTGTACTGGTGAGCCTTCAATGCGTCTTCAATTGCTTCCTGACTTTCAGAGCTCTCGTTTTAATGTTGGATTTTCCTCGAGCCCTGAGAAAATCTCCTCTGATACACTTTTCCGCTACATTGATCGTCTTCGCCGCTTCCTGATACTCTTTGACGTGCTTCCTGTCTGCAAATTTGATCTGATACTCTTTAATCTCTGTCTCTGGTCTCTCTCTGTCTTCAAATCGGTTTAATTTGGAAAAATCGGGCAATTTTGGGCTTTTTCGGTGCAAAACGGGCCAAGGAATCAAAATATTCCCTAAATATTCCCCAATATGACCTATTTTCTGTAGCGATGTGCGGTTAGCGCTTCGCGCTAATTGCGCATCGAAAACTGCCTCTGTTTCTCATTTCGGAGCTCTGAAGCTCGACTTTTGCGCTTGCGCAAATTTTCGGTTTTTCTGGCTGCTGACTGCAGCATGACGTCAGCGGTACGACAGATGACGTCATCAGTGGGGTCCTTTGGTACGGATATGATGTCAGCATGATGACGTCATCAAGGTGACGTGGTAGTACGACGGGGTGACGTGGCAAGACATGTGGCAGGGTGACGTGGGCCGGGCGCAGGGTGTGTGAGGTGATGTGGAGGCGACGTGGCAGCAGAGGTGGCGCTCCTGTTACGTGAGGGGAGGGCGGTTTTTCCTGTGCATCGGACCGCCTTTGGTACGGAGGTGGTTTTTGTCAGGGGCGGTCCGATGCAATGGGAGGCTGTCACCTGTCCCAGTGTGCGACGGTAAAACCGTCGGACGTCGGGTGGTAACCTACCACCACAATCAGGCGCGCGATGTGAACAAGGGCCATCGGATCTGGGGGAGGCGATCCGAAGGTGGACGGGAAAAGGAGATGCGCGGGGTTTAGAAAAAGCACGTGCATTAAAGGTTTAATTTTCTGCGACGCTATGGGTTTTAAACTTTAGAAAATGGGTTAACTGTGTTTTGCGCGGTGGAAATCTATTAAACAAACATTAATAGTTTTCACAGAATAATGCGAGGGGGGTTTTTAGCATTTGGAAAGGGTTTTCTTAGTGTTTGGAAGGGGTCCAGACACTTGGGAGGGTTCTTACTAAAGTCCAAGTGACTTAGTAATTCCCAGAGAAGTATTTATGGTTATATTTCAACTAGGGGGAGGGGGTATTTACATAAGGGGATTTTCTACATAGTTATAGTAGGGGGAAGGGGAGAGCATAGGGAGTTAAATAATAATGTCAGTAGTTAACATGGAAATGACAAGAAAGCGCTATGTTTCAGAGATCTTAGGCTTCAAAGGGGAGATAGAGCCTTATAGAGAAAGTATGGATCCTCTTTGAGTGAAGCAGATCTTCACTCAGGCTAATGACATGGAAAATGATGAAACTAAGAGATATCAAGAAGATCTTGACCTCTTTTTGGGGAAATTAGTTAATGATTTTGGGGAGATGGAGAAAGGGAAGTTAGTTATGCCTGATTTGAGCTCCTTCACATAAAATTTCCTGGTGATTGTGCCCTGAGTAGAGATGACACTTTAAAAACATACAATTGATCATAAATCAAGATTCTGCAACCTCAAAACTACCTACCCAGCTATTTATCTAACATTTTTTCTTCTTTTGGTTTGGGTGCACTTAGATTTGCAGACCCATCATTTCAATTTTTTCTTTTATGCCTTCCTATCTACAAACTACCCTTATTTCTTCCAAGGGCCCAGATTAAGCAGTTGGGCTCCTTTGATTCTCTACCTATCTAAGAATCTGCCAAGATTAAGCTGTTTGGAAAGATTTTCATTCTCTATATTCTAAAACAGGAAACTAAAACCTAGGGAGACCATGATTAAGCTGTTTGGACCTCCCTTTAGCTGAAAATTCTACAAAACTGGAATGACTTTTCAAAATTGGAAAGCAGTTAGATGAACTCTGAGTAGCCTTCTTTGCTTGGCGACTGTTTAGAAAATATGGAGCATTGTAGCATGCAAAGTATGACATATTTGGCCTGTAAAATGTCAATCATGAAATATGAGTAACCTATTGCGGCAGGAGGCTAACAGGACCAAAATCAACCTAAATATGACCCAGTTTGGTCAAGCAGAAGTTAAGTTATGAATTATTTTATTCACACATGTATTATGGAATGGGTTAGCCCTAACCACATGAGTAACTACTTGGGTCAATATTAACCCCAAGTGACCCCTCATGAAATCCTATAAATAGAAGAGACGTCAAGATCATTTGGACACACACATCTTCTCTTTTATTTTGTCTTGGTTCACACGGGTTCAACATAAGGAGTTCACTCAAGGGTCTGAGATAACAGGCAAAAGGTTCGCTCTAGGTTAGGGTCTTCTAGATCTCGGTCGTTGGCACAAATATGACATTTTTCGTCCTCAATCATAGGCACTGAGTGGGTAAGAGAGTGACTTTGGCCCTCCGGTCTCTAGGAGGCAGTTCAAAAGGAACGACTTTTGGTTTAGAGACAGATCGGAAGGTTTTGGTCCCCGGTTGCTGGCTTCAAGTAGCCCAGGGAGTGAATTTATCAGTTCAATCCCTCAGATAGCACTACGAGGGTTCGAATTTGAATTATTGGTCACTCGAACAACCTGAAAAGAGAGTGGTTGGCTCTTCTCTGTTCAGGGCCATAGTCGCAGGCACAGAGACCTCCTAGGAGCAACTTTTATGTTACAGTCGCTCAGATAATGTCTTTGTGAGTGTGACTTTGAGGTTTTCAGTCGCTCACTGACAGCATTGATGAGAGCAACCCAATTAAGATATGGGGTTTTGGAATCTCGGCATCATTGATATGTGGATCTGGGTTTCTCTATTGCAGGTCAGTGGATTTGAGTTTCTCTGTTGTTATGAAAGATTTGTGGATCTAGCTTATTGTTACTTGTTGTTGATCATATGTATTGGGCTCATTGTACTCACTACTGTAACTTTTTATGACAATCTAAGAAGAAGAAGAAGATTTGCAAGGGTTTTCCCATAGTGGATTTTTCCCTAGTTGTGGACCAATCATGGTGTCTCTATATGTGTGCATGCTTTCTTCTAATGTTCCTTTTATATTTTGTTGCATTGATGATCATGTTGATGTTGTTTCTTTCTATGTTATTGCACATTTTGATGTATAATAGTGTAGATATGAATAATGAAATGATGACATGGGGTGAAATTAAAGTATTAATAGTGAAATGCAACTATCATAGTAAATAATAATGATACCTTAAGGAAAATTAGCATGGTATCAGAGCTCGGCTAAAGAAAATCCATGGATATCACCCCAATGATGACACCATTGATGGAAGCAAGAAGAGGATCATGGAGACCTATAAGAATTGTAGGGCTTGAAGAAAACCCTAGGTATCTTGATGATTAGGTTTTGATTTATTATATAGGGTTAGGGTTGGATACAAAATCCTAGTTTATGGAAAATCCTTGAGATTTAATGTATGAAACTCTAGAATGATCTATGTGAAGATGCTCAAGCACTCGTGGAAGATTTGATGAAGTTCCAGATGGGATAATCCTTAGCATACATGGTTGAATACTTGAAGACAACATTGGTATATGGACCATGGACATTGATGGCTCTTGAATATTGATTCAAGAGGGAGAGCATCACCTTTCATTGAAGATACGTATTTCTTGACTTATGATGCTTCTTACTTATAGATCTGATGATTATGTTTATTGTTAGATATGTATTTGAGTATATGGATGTTTCTAACCTCCATGATGAGATGTGATGAGTATGTCCTTCTTCAAGATCCTTTTGAGATGAAAAATCTAGAAAGAGGTAAAGAGGTACTCGATGAAAAGATGATAAAAGTACTTCAAGCAACCTATGACTAATGAGCAGATGCTCTAGTATTTGAATACTACAAGGTATGCATGGTATGTTGTGTTTCATCTATTGACTTGGTAAGCCCTAAGGTTCAATGAGAATGCCCCTTTATTTACATGTATATAAAAGTGACTTGGATCTATCTTTTCTATGAAGAAAAGATGCACCCAGTACTGAACACTTTGATCTTATTGAATTCAATGAAGCTATCTAGTGTTGATAAATTGATACACTTGATGTTTGGCTAGCATCTATTATCTATTTGTTGGATATATTGATCCTAAAGAAGGCTAGAACCTTGGCTCTAGAAAATGATACTTGGCATAGAAGGATAATTCATTGACTCCTATACATGAGCCTTCTGGTAATTCTTGCAATAAGCATGATGAAAGCATATGGAAAGAGTGATTGACACACTTGTTATTTGACCTAATTTGATCTAGTTGGTCATGGAGAGCATGACAACTTTAATATGATAAGTATAAGTGAGATTGATATTCTAGATCTCTTACTACCTGTGATCTTGTCTTGATGGTATATGGTTAAACTGGATACAGTAACTTGATGGAGTGACTTGACAGAAAATGATCTTGTGTTCATAATATTTGGGACATGGTGTTGTTTCTATTTAATACTTTGAGTCTAAACCTTTGATGAAATATTGATGTCATGATGTTGATATCCATATTTTTATGATCTAAAATATTTTTTGTTGCATGACTCAATTCAAGGCAGGTTTCCTACATTAATGAAGATGAATGATGTAGATTCCTAGCCAGAGGGAGAATTGCTTCTCAATATTCTTACCCTCATCACTATTTGTATTCTATGCTGCTGAAGTATGATTTAAGTGCATCTACCAATATTGACCTACAATAGGACCTTAGATTTGAATCCCATACATAAATTATGGTTTTTGTTCTGGTCACAGTCACAAATCTAGGATATCTTGTCCCTAGTCGCACTCATGCTAAGGCCTGCACAACGACCAGGAAGCTAAAGTCACTCCCATGCTAACCATAAGAGAGAAACCATAGGTTTGACTATTGTTTACCAACATATGAAGCTTTTTGAAGTTGTTTGAAATCTGAATGATGATGTCCTTGACATATTTTTCCACTGTTAACTGATTTATGAAGTTGTTGACTTAAATTGTTGATCATATAATGAATTATTGTGTTTGAAATCAAATGATCACTTGAAAGATATCAGGACCAAAGATGTATTGTAGATAATTGCAATATTTTCTAATAGGAAAAGGTTGAATGTTTTCCATAACATGAACATATAGACTGAATTTGTGTTTGCAAGTGACCAGGACATATAGATAGATATGTCACTATATCTAAGCTACAAGAGGTTGGCATGATTTGGCATTACTAGTATATATGAAAAGTGTTTTGTCATGATGTTTGACAATAACTTTGAATTGAATATTGAGATGTGCTTTGACTATAGATTTATCTTCGATAGCATTTGGACTTGACCTAATGTCTAGTGATTTGATTTGGTGATTTTTGATTTCCCCTGATATCAATACTATGTGGGCATGATGACTTATTGGCCTCCTCATTCTAGCACAATAATTGAAATAATGATAGTTGTGATTTGGCATGAAAAATGGAACCTTCATGACTCGTCCTTGATGTATTCATTTACACCTAGTAACATAATGACTTATATTATTCTTATGAGAATGACTTGATAAAGTTCGGATTGATAATGCATGAATTGTTGGCATGATGAAGTCATGATTTGATATGAGCTACACCTGTCTCCTAGTTGAAAGTATTAATACTATGATAATGATGACTTTGATAATGGTCATGACCTAGGTTCTAAAATCTGATGAGTTGACTTTGTTGTTGATGGTATAACATTGAGTTATGTAAGGATGATAATGTTGGCATTATGCTTAGAGCATTGCAATCTAGATATCTCTAGATTTGACAGTTATCTGATGAAGTCAGAATGATGAGTTCCAAGGTATGGCTTTGATATTGATTATGGTTTTGGTTTTATATCCTGATGATCTACTTGTGATAGGTGATGAGTCTCTGATGGTCTAATCAGAGAGAGAAGTCTTATAAAGCCCTAAATAATGGAGCATGGCATGATGAGTCAATTTCTAGAATTTGGAAAGAAATTCCATATTGCAAAGCCATTGGAAAATGTCATGAAAATGAAAATCCTTGGATACTCTTATTTGAAGTTCAAGATGTTGTTGAACTTGACATGGCATTCGAAAGTTGGAGCATTGATGTTCCATTTTGAACATTCATCTGTATATGTGTGATGTGAATAATGAATTCATGAGTGAGTTGCTTCACTCACATAGATTTTCCACCGAGCATGCTTTTAAATATCTGCATGAGGTGTTATATTTTGAGAATGTGATATTTCTCCTATGATATGTATCTACATATATGTATTTCTGATACTTGAGGCTATTGCTGATATGCACATTTGGATGTTTCTTTAGCATGAGATCTGCCATGATATCTTGGATGATAGGTCCATAGCATGACCAAGGTTGATCATGATGTTGCTAGCATAACTAGCTATGAGGCAGGATAAAAACGCTCCTTAGAAGAGTTGTTTGAGCATGATCTGGATATGACATGGATACCAAGGATACATTGTGATGATCTGATTGTCAATAAGTCCCATATATATGGTTGGGACTGAGGTACTCTCATATAATGAGACAGTGCAGTTATTCAAAACAAACTTAGGCTTGTGGTTGGCCCCTCCATGAGGAGGATGATTATGGTATCCTTTTGTGATTCATATGATTATATATGATCTGACATGATATTTGATTTGATGTTTTGTATGAATTTGAAATAGCTACTATTGAGGCAAGATGATGATGAGAACAACTTGGACTGATGGATTTTTCCCCTCCGAATAAGGGGCAACTCTGATCAAGGGCATTGAGCATACTCTTCCCACCCCGCTTGAGCTCCTAGGGTGAGGAATTGAGATATAGGGCTCCTAGGATTGAGGGAACTCTGGACAATAAGGTGTTACCCTATGTTGGGAACAGGTTCCCCCAAGGATAGTTTTGGGGCTAAAAGCTCATGTTTTGGGTCAATTTTGTAATAAAATTGTAAAGTATCTGCATTTTGTGGTCATGGAGCGTGAAGGTGTCAAAATTCATAAAGGATTGTCTGCCCTTATTTTGTAAAGTGTAAAGTCGGCTTTAAAGATCCACCCATGGTCTGTGGACCATGGGATTGTATAAAAAGGAGCTAAGCAAGTAAGCTCTAAGTAGCCTTAAGTCTAAGTAGTAGACAAGTGTTGGAGTCTTGGTAGAGAATTCAAAGTGCTTTGGGTCTTAGCGTAGGTAGAGGCTCTGCAATTGAGTGCACAGAGGCCTAGGGTAGAAGCCTATGGCTGAGTGCACAAACCCCTGTAGCTGTGTGTGCAACGCGGATAGAGTCTGTATTAAACTTAAGATATCAATATAGAAAAGTATTCTGAAAATTCTGTGTATTTATTTCTTGTTACTGCATCTAGTTATATTGCATTTTGGGTTTAATTTATAATGTTTATGTGATGTGCGAATACATGTGATTAAATTGGTTAATTGAACGCAAGTAATAATACCAATTCACACAGTGCTAACTATGATTTTTTAGTAAGATAAGTAAAACACTTAAGATAACTTGGGAACCTATACAGTTTGCTATCATAGCTACGCGGAAGTACCTGGATTGCAGGTTAAGGATGCATGAAGGTCAATCGTACACCTTCACAAAGGCACTAAAGGGCGGAATAAAGGGTAAATTGACAGAGCCCTAAAAGCTTAGTGACCTGCGCAAAAGTAGGAATAGAAGGTATAAACCGACATCACGACCATCTCAGGGTGCAGAAACTTGGTTCCAACATCCCCCCATACTGCTTCGTGTGAGACTTCGGTCTGCGCTACGGGGCTAGTGCAGAAAGGGCCAGTAGTGTAGGGATTTGTTTAGCTAACTAACGTTGAACCTAGCTCAGGCCCCACACAACCAACAAATGGTTCCATTACCAGGACCAAAATCTACATAAGAGATGTGTGATGTCGTATCACTGGAATCCAACTAAGAAAGAGGTCAAAGACTAGTTGGATAGGAAGATCCACAAATTTGTGGTGTAGGAGAACAAGAAATCCATGGCTGACAAAGGAACAGTGGCTGCTTAGGTACCTGTATACAAAAATCCATGAGATCCTTTTATGTTCCTTTCCAGTTGAGTTATCTGAGTGAAGCGCGAAGCTAGCGGATATCCAAGGAAGGTGGAGACTTGATGGTCCTATTGTCTGGACCCTAGAGTTAGTACAGATATTGGAAGCCTCTGAGGATAAGATCTCCCATGTTGTCGATCATTGGCACCATAGGAGGATTCATGACTGAATTCGTGGTCGATAGCTCAATTAGTTACAGCGAGGCGGAGCGGTGCTTTTTCGAAGGTCCGCGAGGTAAGTACTTGAAGTCTTTAAATACCTGTATTAAGATGTTATTGTGTGAAAAATGGGTTATGTAGCTACCTTGTTGTTCAAAGCTATACAAAGTGGAAATACTTACAGGAACGAAGGAAGAAAGGGTCCTGAATATAGTCCACTGATTTCACTGTCATTGGGTGACGAAGAGGGAGTAACGCAAGCTTCTTCACGAAGTGCAGTTCAGTTAATAACACAAGGATTCTCACGATTTCCACCTCCACCTACACCGCCTCCAACTTCACCACCATCACCAATGACTTCACCCATACCACCGCCACCTCTACCGCAGTTCAACATGGAAAATTCAATGAAGCTACCTTTGTTTAAAGGCTTGGGAAACGAGGACCCGAACCAGTTTATGTTCATCGTGAAAGATATATGGGAAGATTAGGGCATTACATATGATCACATGAAGAAGGCAACATTGGTTAGCACTTTGCAGGATCACGCACTAACTTAGTACATCAAGTACTCTAATGATAACCCAAACGCTGGATTGGCAGACATTCAAACCGCACTAAATAAAGAATTCAGTAGGCCTAAATCTGAGGGACAGTTGATTGTGGGGTTCAAATAAATCGTGATGAAAGCAGGTGAGACACCTTGGGAATTGGATCAGAGGTTGAAGTGTAAAATCCATGAAGCCAATATGAACTTAACAAATGGATAGCACCACGAGTGGTTCTTGACTTTGCTCCTGCAACGCCTAAGGGTTGCACTGTCACAACAGAAGATTACAACTTAGGTGGAGGCCTTGGAGATTGCAATGAGACTACATGAAACATCGAAGCAGGGGAATATCCCACTAATTTGGAGGAGGGACTTGTTGAGTTCCAAAACTGCCTTTCCCTTAACTACTTTTCTGATCCTTCCTTCTCTGTTTTTCCATGAAAAATGGATCCTTATCATCAAAAACCATTATACATTGCCTCAAGGAGTATATTTCAGTGATTTACATTTTATACTATTATGTTTGCTATTTGAATAAGTTTTTTTCTTTTAGCTATGGAACACAGCCACATTTTGCAGCTAATCGGCTGTTCCGCAGCTACTTCCATGCTTTTGTAGGTTCCAGGTGTCAAGAGAGGAAAAGGACTACATGGGTATCTTGGAAAATAGCAGGGCATGGATCGTGCCCTATTCATCTGGCCTAGATCGATGAGGAAGACTCCAGTCAAATGGAAGTCAAACATAGAAACCTATGGCAAACAAGACCCTGTTTTGCACACGTTTCTCAGTGACAGGGATCCTAAGTAGTTTCCCGAGGCCACAGACTTCATCCGCCACCTGCACAAACAGAATCTAGCAGCCATTACCATAAGATTTATGTTTTCAATAAATCAAGGATAAGAATTCTACATACTTGCCTACCTACGTGTTTTGTTGTAGCTTATTTCTCTCTTTAAAACAGTTGTATATTTCTCTATAAGTACCTGTGTGAAGAACACATAACAAGTTAAGTTTTGCTTATGTATTAAGTTCAGATTTCTGCTCTGTAGTTTGAAGAACTCATTCTTTGTTTTAATATAAAGACTATGTTCCATGGATAACTGAAGCATTGTTGGAGTGTTGATTAAGTGCTTATAATCTGAGACCTTTGCAAAGGGCCCCTGCATTGGTCAAGGTTACATTTTATTTATGTTTTGTCTTTCATAGTTAACTATAAATTCATTTTGTTTTTTTCCATGATATTTATAACCATTTTCTAACTCTGTTCATAATGCAGCTTGTGTCATCTTCTTATTAGCATAGAATAGCTCTTTTTTTTTCACTACTTTCTAGTTTCTTATCAATAGCTTCAATTTGATGTCAATAGCATAGAGTAATTTGGATTTGTTGATCATTAGTCTAGTTTATTTCATTTTCTATTCATTAGTTTTTTTTTCAAATTCCATTTTGTTGTTAATTTAGTAACTCATGTTGTAAGTGAATTTTTTCGAAAGCCCTTTCAGTTGATGGTTCATCCTAAACTAAGTGGTGAAATTTATGAATGAGTCTTTCTCTGCATTTTTATGTTTACTTTTTCTTAGAACAACGAAGTATGGAGTCCCTCAAAATGATATCACAAGGAGGTTGTTCTCCCAAAACTGTGTAGCAAAGTGACAAAGCACTTCATTTAGCTGTTATAATAAATTAGTTGCAATTTCACTTTCAGTCTTAGTCTTTCATTTAATTTTGTTGCAATTTAATTTTTCAGTTTTAGAACAATGAAGTATTGAATCCCTCAAAATGCTATCACAAGGAGGTTGTTCTCCCAAAATTGTGTAGTAGAGTGACTGGTGGGCTCCAGTGTTGCAACAATAATGCTGCAACTCCTAGGGCTCCCTTCTTTACTTTTATCAACTCGGTTGTTCGTAACAAACTTGGAAGCGATGGTGTTATATGCACAAGTACTAGCTCTTGCCGCAGGCTGTCACTTGATCAACTAGCACAAGTCTGCTAGGAGCTTAAGCCAACTTATATGAGCTCTTAGAAGAAGCTTTTAACTGTGATAGATGAAAGTTAACTCAAAGGAGGCTAGTCTACTTGCAGAAAGAAGCTGAAAGCTGGAAAAGAAATGTAAACCCTAGCAAACCCTAGCTTTACCGACTAACCCTACTGGTGCAATAAAAGAGATGAAAGTAGTGGAAATGGATGCCATTGACTCTTGGAAAGGTAAAATGCATGTGACTAAGCTACTTCTGAAGGAAAATATGGAAAAAACATCTTTTTGTATTTGAGTAATCTTTCAGAGTTATTATGCATGTGCTTTAACTATTTTTTACTGTGCAGAGGTTGACTGGCGAAAGGAAATGGGGTAGGCACTTGCAGGATGTTGGGAAGGTGAGAAGAGGGCCTAAGGGGTCCCTAGCACCCTTCTGAAGAGTTTCATAGTGATCATATCTTGAAAAACCGCTCACGTGAGCTTCTACAGGAAGTCTGCAGGGGTTCTACACGATGTTCTACAGGAAGATCCGAAAGAGGATTTTGGAGGGTTGATCGAGGAAAAACTGTGAGAAAGTGGAAATGGATGATGGATGAGGATGTGAAGAGGTCTAGGACCTAGTGATTGAAGTTTATGAGTGATGAGGATGGTTGGATTTGTTCAAGGATGGATGGAGTAATGTTGCACAAAAATGTAGAAATTAGGTCAAATTGGAAGAGTGTGGCGAATGAAGGGGAGGAATCTGAGTTAGAGGGTTGGAGAAGGTTGTCTGATGTAGGATGGGTAGGCAAGGAGGTTTCACGGGTGTTCTACACACTATTTTCTGAAACTGACCAAACAAAGACTATGCAAACCAAAGATCTAGCTATCTTGACCTAATTTGACCTAGGAACCAGCAACCATGATGAACAGAAATTTATTGGTGGAAAATCATGTAAGTTAACTGTGCAAACTAAGAAAGAATAGACCTAAACATGTAATCACAACTAGTATCAACTTTTGCAACTAAGAAACTAACACTAGTAATTGCATGAAGAAGCAAGAACAATGTTTTTGTGGCAGCAAGGACACCTTGGTCTCAGCTCATGGTCCCAAGGAGGGAGAGGTGAGATCAGGGGTTGCTTGATGACCTTTTTCGAAGATCTTCTATATCATCAACCTATCAAATCAATCTGAAACATGAAAAGCTATTCAACCATCAAAAATGCCCTAAGTAACCAAGCAAGATTTTAATCTATTAGTAGAAATTATTCTATGAATGCAGCAAAAACATATAAAAGTACACCAAGGAGGTACTGGCACTTGGGTTGGGCCTAACCCCAAGAGCTAAAGTCCCCTAAGAAGAAGCTCAGAACTGATGCAAAATCAAACTGATCTCCATTACTCAAAAAATAACCATGTCGCAAAAATGTATACAACAAAAGCTCCAAAATGGGCTGGAAAGTAGAGCAACACTAAAGTGCAAAATACAAATGTTCAAGAAGTAAATTATGAAGGCTAGAAGCCTTCCTACTTATGTACTACAAGGACCTCCAACAGCCCTCCTTAACTCAAGGGGCTTGGCTGCTCAAACTGCAAGTAATCAGCCACTTCACAAAAGCTTCTCAGCTGCCCTTGGGAATCATCTTTGGTGGGTTGTTGAACTCTGAGCTGATGGTGGAGAACTCAAGGAAGGGGACATTTAGTGTAGGAGACACCCTTCCTACAAATCCTCAGCCTTGTTCCCTCATATTTGGTTGTCAAATGGCTCATAAATGCTTGACCTTGGTCCAAAAGTTGTCCAAAAATCTTCAATAAACATGTATTAGACTTCATGGTCAAGTGACTATTCTCATTCATTCAATTAACATGAATATACTCAAAAGCATGCATAAACTATGAAGAATGGTGGATTAATCGAGAATAATAGGCAAAATGATCCCAATAAGTTACCCATTTTCGGGGCTCATCATCACCCCCCTGCTAAATGGGTTGCTCATCCTCTGGGCAACTGATCCAGATTATCATCTTTGATTGCCCTGACTTCCTCTCTAACATCCCAGGCTTCTGAGGTGATGTCCTCTTCTCGGTCATGAAACCCTACTTTTCTCTCTACTTCCTCCCATTGCCTATGCTCTTCTTCTTCTTTGACCCCTTCCAGCAGTCCTAAAAGCAAGGGAGGACTGAACTTTAGGCTGATCCAGTTGGCCTGCAGATTTTACATTGACTGTTTGTAGAGTGGTACTCTTGCCATGGCCACTCTCATCCTTGTTGGGGAGTGGTATTCTCTTATTTTCAGACTGTGGGACAATGTGTTCCATGTCGTTGTGCAAGCATGAATGCAGTTATCCCCCAACAATCTTTCATGTCCTCAAAGTGAGTAATAGCCTGAGCTTGCCTTTCAATGTAATCTGGAAGAGCCTGAGGGTTGTTGGCCAAGTGCTGATGGGCATATATTAATGCTGAGGTATCCTCTAGTTCTGCCCTGATCATGAGTGGTTCACTCTGCTCCCTGTTCATAATATTCCAAATCTCTGCTGCTCTCTTTTCCTCATGATGTAACCAAGAGGCCATGGCCATAAGTTGCACATCTCCCAATGCAGAATTCGGGTCTCACAGGTTCATGTTTGGAAGGGCCAAGTTGTGTAAATAGAATTATGATAACTTAGCCTTATCTTCTGATGAGCTGCTGTCACACAAAACCATGAACTGATGGTAATTTTGAAATGGAATGGTGCCCCTCTGGGCCAAGGTGTTAATTTGGAATTGCAACCATTGATCTTTAAGATATAAGGCATATGACTTGGCAGGTTGCCTAAATTGTAAGGCTTCTATTGTCTAGCTGGCCATGCATGCCAGTTGGGCTTCTTTCTCTTGTACCTGTTGCTTTAGAAACTGTATTTCCTCTGCTGCTTGTGACTCCTTTTCCTGTAGTTGTCTTGTTAGCGCCTCAATCTCACCCTGTATTTTGTCCTCTTTCCGCTATCCATCAGATGCTTCCTTGCCTGCTAGAAGCCCCTGTTTCTGCTGATGTTATCCCAAAATGGATGGCATGTCTTCCCAATGAATTCCCTGTAGTTGTAGCTGTTGTTTCAGCAGCTCGTTCTCTTCCTGTAGTTTGGCCCTTTGACTGCTTTCCACATGCCTTACCATGGCCAATTCTTTTCTTGATTCCTTGAGTTGTTCTTCCATGTGGCGTATGTCTGCCACACCCTTGGACTTGGCAATTCACATCCAAGTGTGAGTCCTCACCCTTTTTTGTTCTACTGCAAAGAAGAGTGGTACCGCAAATTTCTAGGGAATTATCTTCCTAGCTTCTAACAGGTTGTAGTATGAGCCCAAGCTAGGGTGAGGGATTGGTTCCAATATTTCCTCGGTCTTTTCTTCTTCTTGTGATGGTTTGGCCACCTTTTCCTCCAATTTCTCGATCTCTTTTAACTTAGCCAGAGTTTCATGTAGAACCGTCTCAGCTTCCTATAGAGTTTTCTTTGAGTCCATCATCCTAATTCTCTCTCTCCAGGTGGAGGTTTTTGGGCTTCCTCGTTCATAGGTGATGGATATCTTTGAAGGAGACTCCTCTTTTGGTTTAGTTGTGATGTCCTCAATGATAATTAGCTCCTTTGACTGTGGCTGGGGTCTACCCACTTTGATCCATGTGCTCCTCCTTGCTTTGAAGCACATGGAGGTTTGTCTCTTTCGCTTCCCTTTTTGTTTTGGAGGTGTGCTTAAGGCAGCAAGCATAGCTGCTACCTCCCTGGCCAATATCTTAGGTGATTTCTCCTCTTGCTGTTCTTTTTCCCTGCTTCCTGTAGAAATCCCTGTGTCAACTGTTCCTGTCTGCATTGCTGCTATTTTAGGATGTGTCTTTTCCTTTTTTTTCTGTGTGCCTGATTTGGCTGTGACAACCTTCATTTGGGCTTTTTCAGCCCTCTCTACTCTACTCTACATTCTCTTTTCCCTTGGTGTTTGTGTTGTTGTTTCTTCCTCTGTTTTGGGCTCAGCAATCTGGCCCTTTTCCCCTTTTTCTTTCTGTCCTTTTTCTGCTTGAATGTCCTGTGTTCCTTCACTTTTGGTTTTCTCACCTTCCTCATTGTATTCTCCCTCCTCACTGCTGGATGAGGTGATGTCTTCACCCATAATTCTAATATCATCATCTCGGGACATGTTTTGGAAGATTTCCCAAGATATGGGGACAGTGTAGGTGTGCAAGGCATCTTCCACTAATAGTTTGATGAGCCCATAATGGGCCAATTGATCCGGGATCCCTTCATTTAATTTTTTACCACATT
This sequence comes from Pinus taeda, assembly GCA_000404065.3. Classification (NCBI taxonomy): domain Eukaryota; kingdom Viridiplantae; phylum Streptophyta; class Pinopsida; order Pinales; family Pinaceae; genus Pinus; species Pinus taeda. The sequence goes on along the minus strand of APFE031078513.1, from coordinate 62,601 downwards.
CAATTAGTGACTGAAGAAGAAAATAGGGAATGCTCAGTTTCTTGGCTGGAGGTAAATCAATCCCATGCCTTAGTTCACACAGTAACCTGAAATGATAACCATAGACAATGCTAAACCTCCCTTCACATGTAATGTACTTCATAATTTGGAAACTGACCTCACTCCAGAGAGGGGGCAAGCTGGTTCTCCTAACCCCATTTTTTTCTTCTACAGGATGTTCCTCAGGTAGAAAGAATGTTTTCTTGGCAACTTGGCCCAATGACCTCTCTTCTTTGCTCCAAGGGAGTCCCAATGGTAGCCCAGTAACTCAACTGATGAGATCAGGGGTAAGTTCTAGGGTTAAACCCCTAAAATTAACTGTGGTCTGTGTCTTTGATTCAGGTCTCAGGGACATTAAAAATTCCTCATTTATCTCCTCGTCATGACCCTGAATTTTGTCAAAGAAAGATATCCAATTGGTTCGGGTGAAAAGGTCCACCACCTCAGGATGCTCGTGCAGTTTGGTAGAGTCTGAGGGTTCTTTCCTTATGAATCCTCCTGGCATGGTGAGAGTGCTCTTTGTATGCTTTAATCAGAAAAGGAAATGCTTCTTATGGTTTCCCCTATCCCAAGAAGGAATTTCTCGAGTGTCCAATATCAACTAGCAACAATTCCCTGGTTTTAAGACTGTTGTCACCCAAAACTCGGTTATCTGTTTATGAAAGGAAGAATTTTGTTTCTACAAACAGAGCACAGAGATCCAATTTTCTTCTCAGCACATAGAAAAAATATGCAAATTCAAATTTTTTACACACACAGGCTGGCCTCCACAACTGCATATATCTTCCCTACAGGAAATTTTTAAAAAGGAAACGTGGAGGAGAATTTTGATGCAGAAAAACTGGGAAACCCAGTGCAACATGCAAGCAAACGTTTTACTTCCAATACACAGGCAGATTTTTCCTCTGATTTTCCACCCTGATGCCATTCAATTCACCACCTTTGCAAAACATACCATGCATAGAAGAGTTTTTTGAACCTACCTCATTTGGAGTTCCAAATTCAACAAAAAATCCCAGGTGTTCCTACTTCGGAAAGTTGTGCAGTCTTTCCTGTAGAAATGTTCCTGTAGAAGACCCCTCAGTTCCTGTAGAATGTCACTGCACCTCTGAGCAAGCCTGATATGCAGGAGATTTTGGAAACAGGCCGAAAAAACGGTGGAGGACGACTGGTTAATAGTTTTTGGAAGCGGAGGACGCATACTCCAGTCGAGGACGTTGCAAGTGCAAAATGAACAGAAGGTGGTGTGGGTTTCAGCCGAGCATCTTTTAACTGCAGTGTGATTTGTGGTGAGGGGATGAGGTGGCCGAACCGGACCGTTGATCCGACATCACGGCCATAATGCTTCTGCGTGTTTTTTACCGCCATCATCTCCCCTCGGCCGTTATCCGACGCCACCACTACCAATCCCGACGATTTTTCCCTGAATGGACACTTCACACGTGCTAGCTGCACATCTCGTCAGCAAATTTGAATGTAACAGGGCTCGTTTGGATCCCACGAGGCTATGTAACTAGTTGAGGGTGGCCAGTTGACTGGCCACCAATTCCATTCAATCCAAACCATTCCCATAGGCATGCAGCTTTTAAAATATGATTTATGCAATTGACAAATGATTTTAAACACTTACCTGCATGGTCATGGCCATGTTATGTAGAATTCAGGTCTTGGAACCACTCCTTCATTTGTTGCTGCTTCATGCACAGGTTTTGGAACCCATTCCTTCATTCATTGATGATTCATGCACGGGTTTTGGAACCCATTCCTACGTTTGTTGTCGCTGCATGCATAGGTTTTGCTTGGCTTCGGCTGTTGATGATATTTTCATGTTCAAGATGAGCCCTTTGCATGTCTCCTTTGTTGTTTTTTTCAGTTGTCCCTATCTCCAGAGTATGTCTTCCAGAGGGATCGGTTGCTACAAGATTCCTGTAGGATGTCTTGTAGTTGCTTCTCCTCCTGGGATGCAAGCTACAATGAGCAGGGCCATATTTCTGACAAGGGGTTCAGCTGATGAGGAGTCTAGATGGAGACTGATAGGTATGGTAAGTGAGAAAACTACTCTTTCTTTGTCAATAAAAGGTTTTGCTAGCAGTATGAAGAAAACAGGGTTTTCTGTGTGTGACTGTGCAGGAATAAATAAAAGGATGAGTGCAACGGAGGTGTAAAGAGATGAAAAAGGGGTGACATATGGTGATGGATGGAAACAGGGGTGTTTGCAGGCCTAGCAGGTAGATTCCCAATCTTCAGATTCTTTCTCGTGATCAATTTTGGCCTGTCTATAGGTTCTACAGGATCTTCCTGTAGAAGACACAGACTTTCTTGTAGAAGACATAGAACTTCCTGTAGAAGGCGAAATCTTACCCTGAATGTGATCAAATCTGAGGTAAGGGGAGTGGTTATGGAGGAATTGTTTGTGAGGGATGCTTGCAGCCTGGGGCTGACCTCTGTCCTTGTTTTGTGTGATCCTCCTAACCTGTAATGTCTTTCCTGCAACCTGTAATTATTCAATAGAGATTAGGTCTATTTTTTTTTATGATCAAGGTGTGGGTGGAGTAAAGACAGGGCCCTACTCCACTACCAGCACAGATTTGTCCAGAGTTTCAATGAACTCCTACTTAGAAAGGGGCTTCCTATAGATTTTCAATCGATGCCCATTGACGAGCATGGGGATGGCTTCTTCATCAATGGTCCTGATAAGGACTAAACCATTGTCATTGCAATTCTCCACTGTATATGGTCCCAGCCACCTTGTCCTCATCTTCCCTTTGAAATCTTTGTATCTCGAGTCATGTAACAACGCCCAATCTCCTGGCTGAAATTGCTTTTCGCTAAGGTGTCGGTCATGCCATATCTTTCTCTAGATTTGAACTACTTCTGAGTGGAGGAGGGCCTGCATTATTTGTTCATCTAATCCATTTAGTTGTAGTAACCTTTTCTGTTGTTCATGGCTGAGATCTAGGTCCAGCTGAGCTACCAACCTCATTGTGTTGTACTCGAACTCTATGGACAACAGAGCCTTCTTCCCATAGACCAGCTCATAAGGTGTGAAACCTGTTTAGTTTTCCAAGTGGTGTTGTAGGCCCAGGTGGCCTCAACCAAGCAATCTACCCAATCTTTTTTGTTGTTTCTCACCACTTTAGTCAAGATCTCTTCCAAAGCCCTATTAGTGACTTCCACCTGCCCATTTTCTTGCAGATGATAAGGGGTGGAGGTTATGTACTTGATCTTGTGATGAGCAAGTAGGTCTAAAATCAGGTTAGAGGTGAACTGACTTCCTTGATCTATGACTAATTCTCTTGGGTAGCCAAACTTGTAGAAGATATTTTCCCTCAAAAACTCAGCCACTTTTCCTTCTGTCGCTGCCTTGATTTCCTTTGTCTCTGCCCACTTTGTCAGGTAGTCCGTTCACACAGGACCCACAAAGTCCATGCCCCACTTCTCAAATGGCTCGAAATTCACTTGAGGTTGGAGGGGCATTTCATCCCTCAGATTCGGTTTCCCCATCCTTTGACATTGGTTACATTGGCTGATGTATCTTCTGACATCTTGATGAAGAGTGGGCCAATAGTAGCCTGCCTGTAGAATTTTGAAGGCAGTCCTTTTTGCTGCAAAGTGGCCTCCACAGGGTCCATCGTGACTGGTTTAGAGAAATTCAAAAACTTCCTCCTCCCTAACACAATGCCTCAAGATCTGATATGGGCCGAGTTTAAATAGGTTGCCCCCAATCCAAGTGAACGGGGGCACTTTTCCTCACAATTTTTCTCTTCTCTTTTGAGGATAGGTGTGGATGGAACTATGCTTAAACCAAGTAGTTTGTTATATCAAAAAACCATGGAGAGAGTATTGAAATAGCAAACAGGTGTTCATATGGCATTTGGTCATCCACCGTCCCTTGTTCACCTACAGGCAAATCTAATCTAGACAGAAAATCAGCAACAACATTTTCCTTACCCGGCTTGTCAACAATGGTTAAGTCAAATTGCTGCAATAAAAGTAACCATCTAATGATACGAGCATTCACATCAGATTTATTCATCAAATACCTAATCGCAGCATGATCAGTGTGTACGAATGTTTGATAACCAGTGATGTAGTGTTTGAACTTGTTTAGGGAATGGACTACAGCTAGGAGCTCTTTCTCGATTATAGTATAGTTTAATTCTGCCTTGGACAGGTTTTTGCTGAAAAAGTATATGGCATATGGTAGCTTCTTTTCAACTTGTCCTAAGGCTGCCCCTATGGCTTTGTTTGAGGCATCAGTGTGGATGTGGAAAGGTGGGGCCCAGTTTGGACCTCTCAAAATTGGGGCAGTTACCAGCTTATCTTTCAACTCATCCAGAGCCTCTTGACAGTTGTCAGTCCATTTAAACTCAACATCTTTCCCCAAAAGACCAAACAATGGCGAGGCTAGCTTATTGAAGTCTTTAAGGAATCTTCTATAATATCCTACTAAGCCTAGAAAACTCCGAACATCTCTTACCTTTTGAGGAGGTGGAACCTTTTGGATGACAACAATTTTGTTAGGATTCACCTGTAATCCTTGCTGAGAAATTGTATGACCTACCACGGTCCCTTCAGTCATCAGGAATTCACATTTTTCAAGACTAAGGGACAGGTTCATTTCAATACACTTGGTTAAAACTTTTCCCAAGTTAGTCAATGCTTCTTGGAAGTTGGACCCATAAGGAGTAAAGTCAT
>APFE031078513.1:45501-57844 GCA_000404065.3 Pinus taeda | reverse complement strand
GTGGTAGGAGCATTGCATAGCCCAAAGGGAAGGACCCGGTAGGCAAAGGTACCCCATGGACAAGTGAAAGTGGTATTATCTTGGTCTTTCGAGCTGATTTGGATCTGATTATACCCGTTGAACCCATCTAGGAAAAAAAAGAACTTCTTCCCTGCCAGCCCATCTAACACTTGATCTATGAAAGGCAAAGGGAAATGGTCCTTCTTGGTGGCTTTGTTAAGTTCTCGATAACCTACACAGATTCTCCACTTCCCATTTTTCTTGGGCACAAGCACCAGAGGAGAAACCCATTCGCTGTCAGAGATGGGATAGATGAATCCCACATCCAACAACTTTTGCAGTTCTTCTTTAACAATGTCCTTAAGGGTTGGATTCATTCTCCTCTAAGGCTGTCTAACTAGTTTACAATCCTCTTTAATGTAAATGTGATGGGTACAAACAGAAGGGTGGACCCCTTTCATCTACTTATAGCTCTAAGCAAAAGCATCCAAATGGCGGTTCAATAAGCTACACAGCTCCTTCTCCTGAGAGGGGGTAAGGATGAGCTGATCTTCAAGGTTCTTTCAAGGCCAAATTCCACATTCTTAACTCTGGGAGAGGTCGTATCAGCCACATAGAGGTCCACTAAAGCGCTAGCTTGGGTACCTTCCACCAACTCCTCTAATGGCAGTACAATGGGAGGTGGATTATGAATCAAATTCTCAATCAAGTCATCCTCGGTTTGAGGACCTCCCTAGGTGGCTTCCACTGTGCACATTGGTGCAAAGTAGAATTCATCCTCATTCCCCTCCTCCAACCAAATACGTAAGTCATGTTCTAACAGAGGTTGGGTAAGAGGATATAGGACTAGCTATTTGGACATAGGCCCATTCTTGATGGTCATGCTCCCAGCTCGACAGTTGATGTAAGCATCTGCAGTAGCTAACCAAGGCCTTCCCAAACGAGGGGGTAACCAGTGATTTTTTCCTTTGGCTAAAGGACCAAAAAATCTGTAGGGTACTCCCAAGAATTAAAAAAAAACAAGACATCCTCCACAATCCCTTCGGGAGTCACGTTGGAGCGGTCTGCTAACTGAAATACTGTCGAGGTCTTCCTTAGGGAACATTGAAGGTTAAGTTTGAGCATAGTGTCCTTGGTCATCACATTAATGATAGCCCCTAGATCAATCAGGGTGTGGGAGATTATGGTACCATTGATGTGGAAATCAACTACAAGACTCCCAGGGTCCAAATATTTCAGACAGGTTACTTGTCCCAACATCAGATCGGACAGTTGTCTGATGACATTGATAGTCAGGGCATCTCTCTTGTGCCTGCCTGGGTGCCTGAAACACTTCTCCTTGATCAATTTGTTGTAGATTGGTGCATCTTTTACGGCCTGGAGAAGTGGTATTTTCACACACAACTATTTAAGTTATCCCAGAAGTTCAGTTTCCTCTAGGTTTGGTTTCGTGGTTCCCATTAGTCTCTCAGGAAAGGGTGGAATGGCTTTAGGTTCACTTTCCTATTTCTCTCTTTCATCCTTCAGAGGAGGAGGTTGACGATCTGGAAGGACCTTCCCCAATCGTAGGTTGATCTCCTGAATCTCCACAGCATAGGTAGGGCTTGTTGTCTCTCTAGTATATACCTGTTAGGCCTGTCTATTGTTGGGGTTCGGGTTCGGTTGAGTAGGCATCCAGGGTTGTCTTGGAGGACCAGGAGGAAATGGTTGTGGTTGAGTAGGTGGTGGAGGCAAAATAGCTAGAGGAGAGTTTTATTGGGGCCTCCACCCCATCTGAAGTGCATTCCACTGAGGTTGTGGCTGAACATGAGAATGGAACGAACGAGCAGCAGGTTGAGTATGGTATTGAGATGGATAAGACCAAGGAGGAGGTGCAGACCAGGAAGGATGAGCAGGGGGGCCCCAAGAAGTTATATGAGTTGATTGGTTGGGGTTTTAATAAGTTTTGGATGTCCCCTGCATCCCCTGCTGGTAAGGTATGGATCCATGCGGCCTCCTTTGATTGAGGAAGTAGAGTGGTTCAGTAGCTCCCTCAGCCCCTTGGTACATAGTTTTAAGTCCAGATAAGGTTGGGCACTGGTTTGTAGGATGGTCTTCCTCACAAATGAAGCATACCTCTACTGAGTGTAATGTACACTTGTTCTTAGGATGCTTCCTTGTACATCTGGGACAAAAGATGGCCAAAGCCCTCTCAGCTTCCTCCTTCTTCTGTTGGATTCGGAAAGTATCCAATTGCATGGCAATGGTTTGTCTCACCTCACTTTTAAGGTCTTCCATCTAATTTGTAAACTCATGTTTGGAGAAGGTGGCACTAGCTGAAAGTGGATTCCCCCTACTTCTTTTCTGGGCTGCCCTAGAATGGTTTATAAACATAGTCCTTATGTCATCATAAGGTAGTTGGTAGATGTCTCCTCCAGCTAGCAAATGGAGGGTATCTAGAAGGCCTTCAGGGACTCCTCAGAGCAGATCCAGCTTCAGAGATTCAGGGTCAAATGTGCACCCGACCCTTTTATAACTAAGTTGGAACCTTTCTTCATAGTCTTCTAAAGACTCATCACTTCTCATGGTCATCCAAAAGATATCTCCCTTCATTTCCTTTGACCTACAGTAGTCTCGGTATTTGTTGTTAAAGGCTTGTTTCATTTGAGCCCAAGTTGTGATAATGTTTCCAGGTAACCCCATGAATCAGTGTAGCGCTGCATCCTTGAGGGTAGAGGGAAAGAGTTTTAACTTTTTCTCGTCTTCTGCATAGTCGTAATTTCGACAAAGGACAACAAACTCAAACAAGAAGGTATCAAGGTCTTCAGTGGTAAATCCATGGAAGTGAGGTAAGGCTGAGGGACTTATGTTTTTCATTTTCATGTCCCCATTGGTCTCTCAGATGGGAAAGGCACCTTCTATTCTCTCCTCATCTCCTCTACCGTTTCTGTGTCCAGCCATGGTCTCAAGAGGAATGCTCTCTTGCTCTTCTTCTATTATAGGATCTTCGTATATCTCGGGAGGTTCACCTATAGGTTCTTCTAGATCACTGCCACCGAAGAAAAGAGAAGGGTGACTCAGTGATGTGGTGGGGGTGTTGGGTAAGAATCTTCCTGTATTGTCTTTGTTCCTACGAGGCATGAAATGGAATATTTTTGGTTGATTTTTTCTTTTTTTTTTGCTTATACCTGCAAAACTGAAATAGATTGAACTACAACTAACTAAAGTAAACTTTGCTGGAATGAAAATTGCAGAATTGAAATGAAAGCTAGAAAGGACTAATCTATGTTGCTGAAATGAAATTGTAGGAATGAAATGCTAGGCTACGCTTGCAGAATTGAAATTGCATAATTGAAATGCTAATCTACGCTTGCAGAATTGAAATTGCATAATTGAAATGCTAATCTACACTTGCAGAATTGAAATTGTGGAATTGAAATGCTAATCTATGAAATCAGGAAATATCTAATCTACTTTTGCGGAAATGAAATTGCAAAATGGAAATGAAAAAATCTACTCTATGCTTGCTGAAATAAAGTACTTAGCAGAAGGTTGCAGTAGAAAATAGAAGAAAAGAAGCAATCACAAATATTCTGATGCTTCCCCTACAATAGCACCAAAAATATGGTGGTCTTTAGTATTGCAGCAATATTGTTGCAACTCCTAGGGCTCCCTTCTTTTACTTTTATCAACCCGGTTGTTCGTAACAAACTTGGAAGGGACGGTGCTATATGCACAAGTACTAGCTCTTGCCGCAGGCTGTCACTTGATCAGCTGGCACAAGTCCGCTAGGAGCTTAAGCCAACTTCTATGAGCTCTTAGAACAAGCTTTTAACTGTGATGGACGAAATCTAACTCAAGGGAGGCTAGTCTACTTGCAGAAAGAAGCTGAAAGCTGGAAAAGAAATGCAAACCCTAGCTTTACCGACTAACCCTACTGGTGCAAGAAAAGAGATGAAAGCAGTGGAAATGGATGAAATTGACCCTTGGAAAGGTAAAGTGCATGTGGCTAAGATACTTCTGAAGGAAAATATGGAAAAAACATCTTTTTGTATTTTTGAGTAATCTTTGAGAGTTATTATGCATGTGCTTTAACTATTTTTTACTGTGCAGAGGTTGACTGGAAAAAGGAAATGGGGTAGGTGCTTGCAGGATGTTGGGAAGGTGAGAAGAGGGCCTAAGGGGTCCCTAGCACCCTTCCATAGAGTTTCACAGTGATCAGATCTCGAAAAACCGTTCACGTGAGCTTCTATAGGAAGTCTGCAGGGGTTCTACACGATGTTCTAAAGGATGTTCTACAGGAAGATCCGAAAGCGGATTCTGGAGGGTTGATGGTGGAAAAATGGTGAGAAAGTGGAAATGGAGGATGGATGAGGATGTGAAGAGGTCTAGGACCTAGTGATTGAAGCTGATGAGCGATGAGGATGGTTGGATTTGTTCAAGGATGGATGGAGCAATGTTGCACAAAAATGTAGAAATTAGGTCAAATTGGAAGAGTGTGGCAAATGAAGGGGAGGAATCTGAGTTAGAGGGTTGGAGTAGGTTTTCTGATGGAGGAAGGGTAGACAGGGAGGTTTCACAGGTGTTCTGCACACTATTTTCCAAAACTGACCGAAAAAAGACTATGCAAACCAAAGATCTAGCTATCTTGACCTAATTTGACCTAGGAACCAGCAACCATGATGAACAAAAATTTATTGGTGGAAAATAATGTAAGTTAACTATGAAAAATAAGCAAGAACATATCTAAACATGTAATCACAACTAGTATCAACTTTTGAAACTAAGAATCTAACACTAGCAATTGCATGAAGAAGCAAGAACAGTGTTTTTTGTGGCAGCAAGGACACCTTGGTCTCAGCTCATGGTCCCAAGGAGGGAGAGGTGAGATCAGGGGTTGCTTGATGGCATTTTTCAAAGATATTCTCTATCATCAACCTATCAAATCAATCTAAAACATGAAAATCTATTTCAACCATCAAAAATGCCCTAAGTAACCAAGCAAGATTTTAATCTACTAGCAGACATTATTCTATGAATGCAGCGAAAACATATAAAAGTACACCAAGGAGGTACTGGAACTTGGGTTGGGCCCAACCCCAAAAGCTACAACCCCCTAATAAGAAGCTCAAAGCTTATGAAAAATCAAACTGATCTCCATTACTCAAAAAATAACCATGTCACAAAAATGTTTACAACAAAAGCTCCAAAATGGGCTGGAAGGCAGAGAATCACTAAAGTGCAAAATGCAAATGTTCAAGAAGTAAAATACGAAGGCTATAAGCCTTCCTACTTATACACTACGAGGACCTCCAACATCCCTCCTTAACTCAAGGGGCTTGGCTACTCAAACTGCAAGAAATCAACCACTTCACAAAAGCTGCTCGGCTGCCCTTGGGAATCATCTTTGGTGGGTTGCTGAACTCCAAGCTAATGGTGGAGAACTCAAGGAAGGGGCCATTTAGTGTAGGAGACACCCTTCCTACAAATCCTCAACCTTGTTCCCTCGTATTTGGTTATCAAATGGCTCATAAATGCTTGACCTTGGTCCAAAAGTTGTCCAAAAATCTGCAATAAACACGTATTAGACTTCATGATCAAGTGATTATTCTCATTCATTCAATTAACATAAATATACTCAAAAGCATGCATAAACTATGAAGAATAGTGGATTAATCGAGAGTAATAGGCAAAATGAGCCCAATAAGTTACTCATTTTCAGGGCTCATCAGTGACAAAACACTTCATTTAGTTTTTATGATAGATTAGTTGCAATTTCATTTGCAATCATAGTTTTTCATTTAGTTGCAATTCCATTTTCAGTTGTTCATTAAGTTTTGATTCTACAATAATTTAGACAATATTTGTAATCTCATTTTCAGTATTTCATTTTTGGTTCATCATAGATAGCTGCAATCTCATTTTCAGTTTTAATATCTCATTTAAGCTTTGATTTTGTAATTGATTAGATAGTAGTTGCAATTTCACTCTTAAGTCCTTTTAGTTCATGTTTTGTAAACAGTCATAATAGCAAGAAGAGAAACTATGTTTTCATTTTCTTGGTTAAAACTTTACTTCCAAATCTGGCTTAAAGCACTTTTATCTCTCATTTCATTTTCTCTGGATTCTTAACAGTAATAGATTTAAGATTTTGTTAGGAATTAAAGTATCAAAATCCCAAAACAACTTAAAACTCAAAAACACTGAAGTAGGAAGGGCCATCTAGCACATATAGTACACTACACTTCATCAGTTTACAATACCCGGATTGATAATTTATGTAGAGCAATTTAGGACACTAAATTGACCAAAAATTTTGGCGTCGTTGTTGGTGAAGTGTAACTAGGTAGCCTTATCTCTTACATTCATTAAAAAAAATAACAAAACAACAAAACAATGACATGCATAGAGAAAGAGATTCTAGGGGTCGATTTATAGCTAGGGGCAGAAGTTCAATTCCCACAACTGCACCTACTCCAACAAGAGTTTGAAAAGACATACTTCCATCCCAGGCTCATACTCCCAGCCATTGGATTCCTAAAATTCAAGGGGCAAAAATTCAATCAGAAGATTCTCCTACATCATCCACCAAAACAGTCCTAGGAGAGAAGACATTTTCACCTCCACAGGGGAGCCTATTGTAGTTGAAGAACTAGGAATACCCAGTGAGGAAGAAAAAGTAGAAAATCCCTCTCATATTCCATTGATAGAAGAACCATAGGAAGAGGGAATAACCTTGTAGGTTGAGATTTATACTAACTCTGAGAAAACTATAATGGTAGAAGAAGAACAAGATGGAGAATTCTCACTGTTTGGAGGAGGGGGTAGAGGGAGAGGTAGAGGAAACAATGGAGGAGGTAGAGGTAATAATGGAGGAGGCAGAGGAAATAGGGTAGTGGATAACTCATTTGGATTCCCTATAGTGGATGAGGAAACACATACCACAATGAAAAGCATTTCACCATCTGTCCTCCCAAACTTTTATGGGTTGAGAAGTGAGGATCCTGAAACATTTTTGTTTAAGTTTGAAGTTTTGTGTAGAACCTATGATTATCTAGAAGGCCCTCAAAAACTCAAATTTTTCCCTTCAACACTAGAAGGGGCTACTTTGAAATGGTTTATGGGGTTAATCACTCAATCCATTAGAACTTGGAATAACATGAAACAGGCATTTTTGGATAGATACTTGGATTATTGTATTCCTACATTATGAGTTGTTCAAAATGATAAAAAAGAAGATTAAAACTTAGAGGATTTGCTTGAGAGATTCAACTATAATTTGAAAAGAGCAAAAATGAACAGTCTAGATGAAGAAACTTTGAAATATCTCTTGTTAAATGCCATTAGAGATGAATGGATATATATCCTTAACATGATGGGGAAGGGAGATATCTCTCAACTTCTATTGAGTGACATAGCAGAACTATGTATTCATCTCTCAAGAGGGAAATCTATAACCGGGAAAGGACCGAGATATCCTTCTCTTGTTAGAGCAAACAGATCTACAACTGGATCTGTAAGTAGGGAAAAAATTGGCAATATGCTTGATGAGTTTAAAACTGACATTTTAGGGAGACTTAGTGAGCAGCTAGACACCCTTAAAATTCAAAACAAGCAGAAAACAAAGGTTGATGCTTTATCCATCTTTTTCCCAAAATGCAGAAAGAAACACGCTCTAAGGGAATGTCCTTTAGATGCAAACATTGTAGAAACTTGTATGATTTGTTTAAAAAGTCATGAGACCAAGGGTTGTCCCTCAATCCCAGGCCTTAAGGCTGTCTTTCAAGAGGAAAAAGTCCCAAATCCTGCATAACCTCTTTTTTTTGTTGCAAGAAGACCTTGGCAAGGGCCACAAAATCAAGGATTTAACAATCCAATGTATTTTCAGCCCCCACCAAATTGGAATTCTTGGCAGAAACCTTAGCCTCAACCTCAATCTCAGTATCAATCTCAACCATGGGCACAAGGGGTACAAAATCCTTATGGGAGATTTGCTCAATATTGTCAGAGCTATCCTCCCCAAAGCTAGCAGCAAAGTCAACAACCACAACTTCCAAATCAAAACCCTCAACTTTCATTGCCATTTCCACAACAACCTCCACAACAAAGTCAAAATCCTCAACTCTTGCTTCCATTTCAACAAAAACCAAACCAGTTACTTGCCCAACCATTACAAAAACCCAATAATAAAAACCCTCAGAATTCTTACATGGTAGAAGGACAACAATTTCCAACTTACATGATTACCCCTCTAGATCTTAATGATGTTCAGCTTAGATCTTCTAGAATATTAGAAAAGGAAAAACCTTCTATAGTCATTCAAGAACAAGATAACTCTAAGGAAGACTCTAAAAGTCAATAAAAGTTTTGAGGGGACATCCCTCAAAAACCAAAATAGTGAAAAAGAAAAATAAAAAGAATCAATAAACACAACTCCTATCATTGAGCAACCTGCATCTACTTCTACACCTCCTTTTCCTGAGAGATTACAAATTGATAGAGGGGTAGAAAAACATATCTTGTTGCCCAATTATGATTTTCTAGATGAATTGAAGAATTTTTGTATCAAAATTCCTTTGTTACAAGCCATTAGAGAAATTCCTATTCTAGCCAAGACAATAAAGGAGTTGAGCATCAAAAGACCAGGAAGAAAACCAAGAGAAACAAAAAGAAATCACCTGGTAGGAAAGATAGCAGACATCATGATGGGAAAGATTTCCATGCAGAAATATGTGGATCTAGGAAGTCAAACTATCAAGACACATATAAATGGAATTGAAATTCCAAATACATTGATTGACTTAGGGGCAGAAATAAACATTATGAGTAGACAACCTATGGAGCAGCTTAAACTTTCTAACCTTTTTTAAACACCTACCTTACTGCAACTTGCAGATAGATCAGTAATCAAACCGGATGGTGTACTAGAAGATATTTCAGTCTCCTTAGATTCTTGGGAATATCCTGTTGATTTCATGATTTTAACTCCCAAGAATAATCTAGGAGGACACCCACTCATATTAGGAAGACCTTGGTTGGCCACAACTAATGCTTTTATTAGTTGTAGATCTTGTGACATGTATATTTTTTATGGTAATTCAACAAAGAAATTTACTTTGTATCCCCCAGCAAAATAAATCACAAAAATAGATGACAAGGAATGGATTGATGATGAAGATGATATTCAACCTCTCTTTACTATGTCAGAAATTAGTGAAGACAGTCGAATTTTGAACACATTGGAAAATTTTGAAACATCTTCAGAATATGATCATGCACAATTTCAAGAAAAATCTAATGTTGAATACTTGTCATCTAGGTAGATGTCACTCTATTCTATGGAAGAGTTTGGTAGCTCTACAGTTGAATTTTTTCCAGGTAGGACATTGAACATAAACAATAACTTGGAGAAACTACAACAAGAAGAGCTAACCAAAACATTACAAAAACATTCTGCTACATTTTCATGGGATTACACTGACATGAAAGACATTGGTTCTAAGACTTGTATCCATTATATCTATATTGAGAAAAATAGTAGACCAATTAGACAACCTCAGAGAAGACTGAATCCAAATCTTAGGGAAATTGTGAAAGAAGAGCTCAAAAAATTACTTAACGTAAAATTCATTTACCCAATTTCAGATAGCCAATGGGTTTCTCCTTTGGTAATTGTGCCTAAAAAAATGGTAAATGGAGGGTGTGCATTGATTACTGAGAATTGAATAAAGAAACCCTCAAAGATCATTTTCCATTGCGCTTTATAGATCAAGTGTTAGATACATTAGCAGGTAAAAAGTATTTCTCATTCTTAGATGGTTTTAGTGGTTGTAATCAAATTCTGGTAGCACCTGAGGATCAGGATAAAACCACATTTACTTGTCCATGGGGAACTTTTTCCTACCGAGTGCTTCCTTTTGGGCTATGTAATGCACCTACAACATTTCAAAGGGCAGTACTAGAAATTTTTTCTGATCTAATACATGATTGTGTAGAGCTATATATGGATGATTTTACAGTCTATGGAAACTCATTTGAAGAAGCTTTGGAAAATTTGGAAAAAGTACTTATTAGATGTAAAGAAACAAACCTTTCACTAAGCCATGAAAAATGCTTTATGATGTTTACAGAAGGTATTGTTTTATGGAATCACATTTCGGGAGAAGGGAATAAAGTTAACAAATCTAAAGTTGAAGTCATCTCTAAGTTGTCAATTCCAAATTGCCAAAAGGATGTTAGAAGTTTTCTAGGATTTACAGGATATTATAGAAGATTTATAGAAAACTTCACTAAAATAGCATCTCCAATCAGCAAGCTTACAAAAGATTGTGAATTCAAGTGGAATCCTGATTGCCAACTAGCATTTGAAACCTTGAAAGCAAAAATATCTGAAGCACCTATTTTAAGAGGTCCAAATTGGAAACTTCCTTTCCATATTTCTACAGATGCTTCAGATACAGCTCTGGGAGCTGTATTGGGACAAAAAGCTTTGATTCCTTATGCCATTTACTATACAAGTAAGAATTTGACTCCCACTGAGTTGAATTACACTGTGATTGAAAACGAATTCTTAGCTGTTGTTCATGCAATTAACAAGTTCAGACACTATATAACAGGCTATGAAACCTTTGTTCATACAGATCACTCTACAATTCGATATTTGATGAATAAACCTATTACTAATGGCAGAGTTACAAGATGGCTTTCACTTTTGTAAGAATTCAACATTACTATGCTAGATAGACCTGGAAAACAAAACACAGTTGCTGATTTCTTGTCCAGGATTCAGAATATCAAAGAAGACTCTCCGGTTGAAGATAAGTTTCCTAATGAATATCTCTTTGCAGTAACTACTCAAACTCCTTGGTTTGCAGATGTTGCTAATTATTTGGTTACAGGGAATTTACCTTCACATTTGTTTCCTAGAGAGAAAAGAAAGCTTATTCAAGAAAGTGCAAGATATTCATGGATCACTAACGAATTGTATAAAACAGGGCCATATCTTATGATCAGAAAGTGTGTCAGGGAAGATGAGATGCCTGATATTCTCAAAGCATGTCATGATGAGCTGTGTGGTGGACACTTTTCTGACAAGAGGAAAACCTATAAAATCATTTCTTTAGGATATTATTATCCATCCATCTTCAAAGATGCTAAAGAATATGTCAAAAGGTGCGACAGCTGCCAAAGGGTAGGGAAACTTGCTCCCTCAAATGACATGCCATTACAAACTCAGGTACTTATTGAACCCTTTGAAAAATGGGCTTTAGACTTTATTGAAACAATTAATCCTCAATCTAAGCAGAAAAAGTATATATTGGTATGCACTGATTATGTCACCAATTGGGTATAAGCCAAAGCATTACTTTTTGCTAACGAAAAATCTGTAGCTAGTTTTCTTTTTGAGGATATCTTTACTCGCTTTGGTGTTCCAAGAGAATTTGTGACAAATTAGTAATCTCAATTCACATCCAACATGATGGAGAGGCTTATGGAGGAGTACAAGATCAAGCATAGGAAATCTACTCCCTTCCATCCACAAGCAAATGGTCAAGTAGAGTCTACAAATAAAGTGATTGAAGGAATCCTCAACAAGTCTGTGCATCTACATAGAAGAGATTGGGAAGAAAGGCTTCCTAAAGCCTTATGGGCCTATAGAACTATATGGAGGAACACAACATGACATACACCCTATGAACTTGTTTATGGGAAACAAATCATATTCCCTATAGAGTTCCAAGTCAAAACTTTCAAGATGGAAGTGCAGTTGGGGATGGATTTTTCAGAAGCTCAAAAGCATAGACTGGTGCAATTGAATGAACTTGATGAAATCAGACAAGAGGTTGTTCAAAGAACTGGTCTAGTCCAAAAATAGAGGGCTAAATGGCATGACAAATACATCAAGGACAAGAGGTTTCAAGAGGGAGATTGGGCACTGTTATTTGATTCAAAGTTTAAAGATTTTCAAGGGAAGTTTCAAACTCATTGGCTTGGGCCATATGCGATTGAAAAAGTTTTCAGCAATGGAGTAGTGAGGATCAGAACAATAGATGAAAGTCAAACTCCTCTTCTTGTGAATGGTCATAGATTGAAAATATATCAAAAACCAATCTCAAAGGAGGAGTTCATCAAGATCTTCCAGAACAATTCTGAAATGAAGTTAGTGAAGAAGAATCCTTCTTCTCCACCAACTTAGTCTTTGTTTTTCCTATCTAAAAAATAAATAAATTGTATAAGGTTGAAAACCAATCACTAATTGGCTTGCTTATACAGAAAATACAGGGTGAAAATCAGAATCTTCTGACACCCTATATTTTCCATTTCCTTTTCTGAAAAAAATAAAAATAATAAATAAATAAATAAT
>APFE031078513.1:5028-45332 GCA_000404065.3 Pinus taeda | reverse complement strand
AATGGTGACTCACTCTGCATTCTGCAAAATTTCATTGTTTCATCTCATTTCACTTTGTTTTACTTTTATAATTTCACTTCACTCCACTGCCATATTTCACCATTAAATTTTTCTTTTTCCAGCATTTCTTTCATCTCCATTTCCATTTATCATCTTGCCATATTTTCACTCACACAACCATTTCCATTTCATTCATTCATAAGCCATATTTTACTCTTTGTTTTATATTCTACAGTTGTTTCCACGTTCTGCAGCTGATTCTGTTCCATAGTTGAATCTGTTCTGCATCTTATTTGATTCTGCAGCAACAGTTTGAATATCAATCCAACAAAAAAGTGGCTAGTTCATAATAAAATCTTATATGAAGGTAATTGAAGAGAAAAACAACTTTGAAGACCAATCATGCCTAAAGCACCTGTGGAGCAAACATCAAAACATTAACAAACGGGAGGTAAGGTTCCAAAGGTAAAATACAAAACTTATTCAAAAAAGCAATTCAAAAACATAAGCTTGTATAACGTGTATGATCACATGTCTCCTTGATTAATTATTATGTGATTTAACTGCCATGATTCCTCCACCATATCTTCCGTCTTCAACGCCAAACAGTTCAATGATGCCTTCATAACTAATCTTGATTTTAAACTCCATGACTCATACTTAACCAAACTTCCTCAACTACACATGTTAACGGTTAGATTAATGACATGACCTATCTACATATGACTCTTCAAACCCTGATTGTTCATTTATTACATAAGTTTTTCTCTCATACTTCTGCAACCTCTTTGTGCATATAGTCACTCTATTTTCATATTCTTTGTGTATAACAGTCACTCTATTTTCACACAGTTTACGTATACAACTACTCTGTTTCTATAAATTCCATATATACAGTCGTTTTGTTTCATATTGACCATCATTTTGTTCACAGTCATTCTGCTTCCATATACTCTGTCATTCTATTTCTATATCCACAGTCATTTTGTTTCTATATACACAGTCCATAGTCCTCTTTACGCAGTCATTCCATTTATCAGACAATGAGAGAAATTTTGAAGAGTAGCCGAGAATAGAAGTTATGAGGCTCATTGTTAGAATTGAACCCATAGGGGTGAAGTACATGGAGAGTTATCCGCAGCTGAAGGGAATGTTACAAAAGGATGATTGGTTGTGTTTTATTGAAAAATTCAACGGTTACCATAAGGAAATCACTAAGTCCTTTGCGAGGTCATTTGATGGAATGGAAGTGGAAATAGGTGACATCAAATTTGCAGTTACCGAGTCCTTTATAGCTGAAGCAACCAAGGCTAGGAGAAAGGTGGTTTAAGAACAAAAAGTTTCATGATGAATCCTGGAAGGTCATTCTTAAAAATCCAGGTATGGACACTTCAATTTTTAGAAAAGGGATTCCAATCTCTACACTTAAAAACAAATGGAGTAGCATGTTGCTAATTCTACAAAAGTTTATTACATGCGAAGGGAGGTTTGGTTCTATGTATGTGTATCATATACGACTGTTAATGAATTTTCTAGAGAATGGAACCCTCAATCTTCCATTTTTCTTGTTGAATAGTTTGAGAAGAATAGAAACTAATGTTTAGAAGAAATTTGAATCATTAGAAACCACTCTATATCGCCATGGACTAGTGAAGATTTTAGTTGAATTTCATTTAAGAAGTGTAGGGGATACATGGGAGGACTTTTTGGTAAGGAACTTCTTCCAAGATGCTCTAGATTTGTCTGAGGGAAGTACTGTTAAAAGAAGTAGGGGAAGAAATATCAGTCTCACCATTCAAAGCACCCCTAAAACTTCAGCACAGAAAATTGATGAAGAAGAACCAATCTCTGAGAAAATAACAAAGATCATAAAGCAAACTAGCAGAGGAGAAAAATGAAAGAAAAGGTTGAAGAAATCCACAGGTATATTCCTGAACCTTGATCACCTAAAGAGGATGAACAACTGCTTTCTGAAAGACTAACCAAAATCATATAACAGATCAAGAAAGATAATGAGAAAGGAAACAGGAAATAGGTTACAGAAGAAGAGATCATAGGTTCCCAAAACTTGAGGAGGAGTTCTAGACTCTGGGGAAAAGTGAAGAAAGTGAAATCAAAAGATATCCAATTTATAGATTTAGAGGAAGAAACTCCAGCTCAGTCCCTTGATAATATTCCATATGAGAAAAGCCCACAGAACTCTCCTCCACGTAACTTTGAGGGCAGCCCAAGAAGAGTTTCTCCTGGCATTGATCCAGTCCAACAACCAATCTATGACTACATAGAGTCATTGGAGAAAAAGAGTACATCATTAGACCCAAGGACTTCAGCTAATCCAGAGTAGCCTGCCACCTCACAAAAAACTTTAACCAGCTCCCTTAAATAGGAGATCTATGAGCTAGAAGTTCTGAACAGGCACATCCAAAGAGAAAATGAAGCCTTAAAGGGACAGCATAAGTTGGATAAGATTATCCATGACAACACTATGCTTCACTTGGGTTTATGGCAGAAGAAGAATAGAAAACTAAAAAGGAAGAATAAGAAGCCAAATAGGGCACTTATTAACCTCAAGTACAGATTTCTCATGAGGAAGCCAAGGATGGCAATTGGTGCAAAGAAAAGCAAGAAGAGGAAGTTGGATGTTTTGGCTGAAGTATCAGAACAAATGTAGTAGGAGGAGGAAGTTCACAATTTTGATTGTATGGGGACATGCAATAGTCTTACAGTGGGGGTATGTTGAGTCTCAAAACTGCCCTTTCCTTAGCAACTTTTCCCATCCCTCCTCCTTTGTTTTTCCATGGAAAATGCATTCCCATCACCAATAACCATTATACAATGCCTCAAGGAGAACATTTTAGTGATTTTCATGTTATACTTTTATGTTTGCTATTTGAATAAGTTTTTGTCTTTTAGCTACAAATGCAACCTATTCTACTGCTAATCGACTGTTCTGCAGCTACTTCCATGCTTTTATGGGTTCCAGGTGTTAGGAGGAGGAAATAAATATGTGGGCATCTTGGAAAACATCATGGCATGGATCGTGTCCTATTCACCTAGCCCAGGTCGACAAGGAAGACTCCGGTCAAAGGGAAGTCAAACATAGAGACCTAAGGCAAACAGGACTCTGTTTTGCACACGTTTCACCGTGATGGGGTCCAAAACAACTTCCTGAGGCCACAGACTTCATCAGCCATTTGTGCAACCGAATCCAACAACCATCACCTTAGATTTATGTCTCCAACAACCGAGGAAGAGAATTCCGTGTGCCTGTCTACCTACGTGTTTTTGTTGTAGTTTATTTTTCTCCATAAAATAGTTGTATAATTTCTCTATAAATACCTGTGTGAAGAACGCAGAACCGGTTCTATTTTGCTCATGTGTTAAGTTTAGATTACCTCTTTGTAATTTTGATAACTCATTCTCTGTTTTTAATATGAAGACTGTGTGTTTCAGGGATACCTGAAAGCATTTTTTGGAGTGTTAATTAAGTACATATAACCTAGTTGAGAGGGCCCCTGCGCTGGCTAAGGTTACATTTCATTTGGTTTTGTCTTTTATAGTTAAACTGTGAATTCATCGTTTCTTCCATAATGTTTATAATCATTTTCTAACCTTGTTCATAACGCAATTTTTTGTCATCTTCTTACTAACGTAAAATAGCTTATTTCAGTACAGAATAGTTCTTTTGTTTCATTTCTTTCTAGTTTCTTATCAGTAGCTTGAAGTTGAGTTCAGTAGTGTAGAGTAATTTATTTCATTTGATTTTCATTAGTCTTTAAGTTTTTAGTTAAAACTGACCAGTGCCATTTCTGTCTTGCCATTTTATTATTAGTTTAGTGACTCATTTGTAAGTGAATGTTTATAAAAGCCCTTCTAGTTGATGGTTCATCTTAAACTAAGTGGTGGAATACTTCATTTATGTAATGAGTCTTTTTCTGCATTTTTGTATTTATTTTCTCTTAGAATAATGAAGTACAAGAATTCCTCAAAATGTTATCACAAGGAGGTTGTTCTCCCAAAATTGTGAAGCAGATTAACTAAGCACTTCATTTAGTTTCCATAGTAGATTGGTTGCAATTTCATTTTGAGTCTTAAGTCTTTCACTTAGCTTTGTTGCAATTTCATTTTTAGTTTTTCATTAAGTTTTGATTCTGCAATAGACTAAACAGTAGTTGTAATCTCATTTTCAGTTTCAGTATTTCATTTTAGTTTCGCTTCCATCATAGATATTTTCAATCTCACTTTCAATTTTAATATTTCATCTTGCTTTGGTTTTGTAATTGACTAGATAGTAGCTGCAATTTCATTTTTAAGCCCTTTTAGTTCATGATTTGGAAAAATAGTAAGAGTAGAAATAGAAACTATGTTTTCATTTTCTTGGTTAAACTTTACTTCCAAATCTGGCTTAAAGCACTTTTAGTCCTCATTTCATTTCTCTAGATTCTTAACAGCAGTAGATGTAAGATTTTGTTAAGTACATTGCAAAACATTAGGAATTAAAGGATCAAACCCCCAAAACAACATAAAACTAAAAAACACTAAGGTAAGAAGGGTCATCTAGCACATATAGTGCACTACACTTCATCAGTTTATGATACCCAAATTGATAATTTATGTAGAGCAATTTAGGACACTAAATTGACGAAACATATATGACATTGCAATATGTTGAAGTCATAATATTCAACATTCAATTTACTAGGATGCAAAAGTCACACATCGTTTATTTCTTGTGGAAAATATACCTATTACCATTCAAGCATAAGCCTCTATTATATAAGGTTCTAGGCTCAAAATTTTCAATAGTAAAACAATAATATCTAGGCTAAAACCCTACACTTGGGCTAGGAATGTATTAGAAACTATTATCTATGAACTGAAAATTTTCAACAGTAAAACAATAATATCAAGCCCAAAACCCTACACTTAGCGTAGGAATGCATTAGAAACTATTATATGTGAACTTACTAAGGTAGACAAGTCAAACAATACCAAAAATATTGGTGGCCATTGAATCTCTTTTTCCTCATGAAAAAGAAGTTTGTGCTTTGCACATTTTTCCCACATTGTAAAAGTCTTTTCTTGCTATTTCTTCATTGCATAAAATCAACCCTTTTCCATATCATGGAAACAGTTGGGTTGTATTTCATAAACTAATGCTTCACCCTTTTATATTTTGAAATATTCTTTCGTGGAGGTACCTTCATACCGCTGATAAAATTGTGCCCTCCTTGCTGGCATAAATGCATGATCAAACTTATCTTTAAACATGTTTTAAACTTATTTTTAAACATGTTTTAAACTTATCTTTAAACAAAGAAATATTTAGATTTTGATTTCATACCTCTAGGATTTCAGATCCAGCAGGGACTACTGCTGCCTACTGCGCTTGTTATAATATTTATAGTCATCGATACTCACTGCAAAACAAATCATGAGAGACGCTACAAGAATAAAAGGATGCCTTCTTCCATATTTGGATTGGCAGTTGTCACTCCAGACACCGATCAGGGGTTGAACTTGTACCAGAAATTAAAGTGAATCCAAAAGGGTAAAGAGATATAATTTACTTACAAACTATCAACGTTGTGTAACAAAAACACATTTTCAATATTTTGAGAATCTGAGAGCGACTGCTCTTCAAACTGTAAATATTAAATAAAAGCACTAGATTATTTTGACTTTGAACCATAAGGTCATGCTTAGTCATGATGTTATTTAATGTACACAATGAAGCATAGATGATCAAACTATTCATCTCCACTTGGGTAACCCATTAAACTTTATCATGTAGTTTTGGTCTTACCCTAAAATTTCCTAATCTTTTGGTTAACATGTTAGAGATATTGACCTATACTTCTCAACTGCTAATGGATATCTTCCATCAACATTTTCTGTAAAAGTTGTTATTTAGTTGTTTCATGTAAGCCTAGCCTATCCATGTAGAAAACAACTTTTAAGACATGATGTATACAATATTATTAAAAATAAAAAGAATAGGTGGGACATGAAAGCAATAGCAATACCTTCACATTTTTGCTCACAGATTAATATTTTTGTTTCTATTTTTTCATGCAAAGGAGAGTGGCAACTATAATTCCTTCTAAACGAACATGAAATAGATTTTGTCTTTAGAAACATGGAATTCTTTTTTTATGGAGGAGGATAGGTATAATATTACGACACACCTTCTTGACATGGACCAACAAACATTCCACCTAAATCGTAAACAATTGCTTGGAGGAGAAACGGTGAATTTTATCAATCCTATGGTTGATCTCTTTCATAGACTCATAGGTGAATTATGCCCCTCTAAGTGTCTCATTACATTGACACTGCTACATATAGGTAACAAAGAAGAAGGTGGTCTATGAACAATGCAAGTATTGGAAAATGTTATGTCTCTCAATGTTGTTATGATGATGTTACCTTAGCTTATGATCTATAAGACCTATTCAAGTCCTCTTCTAGCTACTTAGTGGATAAAAATTTGTGCTTCTTATTTTGCTTATTAACCAATTTTATGGATATACTTTGTCTTAGATAGTTGTGGGTCTAAGCTTATGAATATTAAGGACGTTATCTTTACTGCTACCAGACTAAGTAACTATGCAGTTAAATATGACTCAATTATTTTTTCTTAATAACAAAATGTTTTTATATACATGTAATTTCTTTTATTTAAATTTTTTTCTTCAAGGGTTGTGATGGAAAACATGAAGTCCAGTACACACGGGGATTAATGTAGAGGACAAATAATGTGGTATACATGTATGGCCTCCATCTTGGCCTTCTATAAGACCAAGAGAGGAATGTGCCTGAAATTGTGATCATTGGAGACTCCCTCATCATTATGCATCATCTCCTAAATGGATCATATCCTAAAAAAAACTATCTAAACCTCCTCCTATCTAGTACCACCAATCTTTTGGACTCTTTTTCTTCAAAGTCCTATTTCCACAATCTTAGACGTCAAAATTTAGTTGCAGATTCTCTAGAAAATCAACCATACCTCCTTGTAATCGAGAAAATAGTGATCAACGGGGTCCCTCCAGGAATATCAACCTAAGTGAATTCTCTTGTCTCCTCAACAAAAAGTTAGAAATCAGTATCCAACAAGAAAATAGTATAATGTGGACCCTCCTAGCTTCAAATCCCATCCCATCATGCTATGGAGTGAGACTTCATATCCCCTGGCATCATGGCATCGTCATCAAGGCTGATCTGGAGGATAGTATGCATGCTCGGCATGTGCCTTCCCTCTCCAAGCAGGTGGATGTTTCTACAGACAACTAATTCTTTGTTCAAAAATCAATATTCACTTGGGCTCATGGGAGGGTTTCAAGGCTAAGAAATGCATTGCAATTGAAGGCTAAATCGAATGCTTGAGCATGGGGAATTTTTCCCCTCAAGATTATAGCCATGTGAGGACTTCATTCGAAGCAATTATAGGAGAATTTCCTTTGTCTCTAGTAGTTGGTGAAAGGTAGTCTTCCTAGTGCGAGGTGGATTCATTTTGTATCTAATAGTTATAGGGGTGAAGGAATTCAAGTTTCTTCCTCGCCTCTTCCTCTCTGTGATGTAAAATTATTCCTCATCATTCCTAAAAATTATATATCAGCTCTGAGTCAAGTTTCTCTAGTTCGTGTGGCTCCTCAAAAGGAAGGAAGTAAATCAAGAGGTTCGTTAGTAAAAAAGAGCTACATGGCATCTCAATTTTCAAATTCAGTGATATTCTCTTAATTGGTATGGGCTTCCCTGGATATTTTTAATGTTACAATTCTTCTTTTTTAAATGTACAGTGACCTCTTAGTTTGAATCTTGGCTAAAAGAGAAGCAGCAAGCCTTTATTATCCTTCTATGCTCTAATTTAAATTCTCCCTTTGGAGCACTGGGCTTCCTCAATTGGATAGATGTTCCTTTCTAACATATTTGAAGCTCTTTAGAGTGGATAATTTAGTGCGTCCCTTGGAAATATACGCTTTCTTAGTCTCCCCCGTCTCCTTCTCCTACACAATCCTCCTTCCTTTCCACTCTCTACTTGTCAAGTTTCCCCTCCCCTTCGTTTGCAATTGTAATCCCACTCCTTTTTTCTTTTCTTTTTTGTAGAAGCTTGCACTCCTTGACTCGATGCTTGCACTCCTTGGCTCGGTGCCCCTTCATCAATGCAACAAGACACATGGACCATTTTGGCTCCACCCCTACAACACCAGGAGGTTCCAATATCTATGCTTATTGTACTCACCCTTTGGTTTCCCAGCATGCAATAGATGATGATCTCCATCAACATATCCAACAACTTTATAACTTAATTCACTTCCTCATGGACGAAGTGCAACAACTCAAAACATGTGTAAACTAGCTAGAATACGAGAATGAAGCATTAAGTCACTAGATTGTTGATCTCCAAGCTTAGCAGAATAAAGAAAACTAGCAAAGTTTAGGCAATGGTAGTTTTGGAGCCCCGTTAGACAAAACGTCAATTGACCCCCCTACTTGAGGAATTGTTGCTTTTTTTAAAGTTGTCTTTTTGGGAGGCTAATTCTGTCAGATTTATAGTTTCTATATAGCTCTCAAATTCAACTACAAATCATTCAAAAATGACAAATTACATGGTGTGGCAAAAATTCCTATGGCATAGTTGGTGTGGCCTTCTTATATTTTTCTCTCGAGTTAATTTCTGTTCTCTATATTTCTAAATGTTTTTGGGAAATGATGTATTATATTAAATGGTACAACAGATAAAAGCGTAATAATGGCTATCAGAGGACATCATATACCAGTATTGTTATTTGCACATAACTATGTACTATGATTATTGACATATGACAAAGAGGATATATTTCTTTGGGGGTACTGGGATGAGAATAAAAATTTTGCCGCACATATGGAAGTTGTTTTTGATATAAATGTAAATTTGGAAAACATGTTTTTTCTCGACAATTTTCTGGGAAACTATGATCTATTTGACATATGTAAACACTATTTTTCTTTAATAAAAAGGTGTTGGTTTTTCTCTTCCTTAAACTAATATATATATATATATAAGTATATATATATATAAATATATATAGAATATGAGAACCAAAAAATATATGAACAATTTTATATTCATAACAAAAACATTGCTACGTCCCTGCCACTTAGTTTAGATATAGCTAAATTAAAATAAAAAACAATAAAAATCATAAATATTTCATGAATAGTTTATATTAAAAATGTAGTTTTTTTTCTTAGATCAACAATTGAATCCATACAAACCAGCAAATGCACTTTGCAAATACATAAAAGAAATGACTTGGTGCAAAAAATGATTTGACCGGGACATGGATAATCATTACCAACAAGTAAAAAATGTGTCTGGTAGTTCTAAATATGTATCAATCTACGAGTTGATTAATTTCTACTTGTAATTTTAATTTTCTCACTGCATATGGAAACTTGGTGGCACTAGATCAACAGTGACTCAACTGAGACATTGATAATCTTTGCCAATAAGTATCATAAAAGGATTAATTCTATTGAGCGTTGGAATGTTGTGGCCAGCCATAAATGAAGACAAGACAACATTGACACTAAGAAAATCCCGTGAAAATGGAAATCACAAGTAACATAAATGGATTGTTTCCACATTAATATAATATTCTTTGATGCCGCACACATCACTTGTAGCTTATGTGGGATAATAGGTAAAGTAGATTACATTTTCATAATTTTCCTTTGATGTGGTAGACATCAAGTTGACTTAGCGTGGAATAATAGGAATAGAAGAATAATTTATAATACTTTTTCTTCATGGTCATCGTGGATCACATTAATTAAACATATTGATTATGACATAGTTATGATCATTATTATCAGGAAAACTAATGTCCATTCAAAGCTGCTAGTCCCACTAAGATGGGTAGCTATCTTAGAAACAAACAAACTAAAGTCACTTATGTTTTCCTTTATGAGAAATAGATGAGAGAGAAGTAGAGAGTACCAACCTCAGTCTTTCACTTGGCTCCTTGCTTGTTTCCTCTCCCCTTTGACAGATCTTTGCCACTCCTTCCTCACTAGTCCCACTTGAAAGAACACGTGTAGAGTCAAAGCAGCATAATACCATCAAAGCATAGAGATCTATAACCATAAACAATATAGGATCAGATATATATTGACCATACAAATGCATATATCAAGACAAGATTCAGAGATATACAAGAATATGGAGGAAAACTCAAATAGCTTTATTGATAGAAGTAGTAGAAGAGAGGATTACAACCCGTTGATCTGACCCAGCGCCATCCTTCCAGCATGAAAGCCCTCTTCACCTCATGAAAAGCTAGATCACCCAAAACTATGATGTTCCACAGAGAAACCAACAACACTTCCTTACAAGATACAAAATTCCAGCCTCTGGATCTCTAGGATGAGGGATCCATATATAGATGTTTGCAGGTGGGTGAGTCAGCTTCTGGGTTTTTGATTAGTGTCATTTCTTTGATAGTTCTTGGTTCCACTTGGATATTTCATGATCTCTTACTCATCCCTGGGTGAATTCAGAGAGGCAAGTGTCAATTGAGTAGTTTCTAAAAGATTCTGTAGGTTTCCACCTAGCCAACTGCCTCTGCCATTTGTCTACTCTCGCTCATCGCACCCTACAGAAGGTATTTTTAGTATGCATCGCACTTTCTGCATGTAGTAGGTGAGATGCATAGCACCCTTAGCACTGAGCAGTCTGTATGGTCCAGTTTTGACCAGTTCTGAGTAGTTTTTCAGGGAGAACTTCTGGGAGATGATGTAATCAGCCGATCTTGTTCCTTTAGGGTGTGTAACAACACTTTTAGGGGCTTAGAAGCCCTTGGTTTATGGACATATGAGATTGGGGTTGCAGTGCCCAAATATGTCTATACCAATCATTTATAACATTTGACCTTGATTTGTTAACAATCAATTAAAGACTCTATGTGAGTGGTACGAATAATTGAGTCAATGTATCAAGCAAGTAAAGACACTAAATAATACAAAAGATGGTACTGATCTATCATTTTATTAATTTCTACTTGTCAGTATAATTTTCTTACTACATATGGATATATGGTGGCTTCCTATTAGTATATATTTGATTTATTATGGAAAAGATCACACTATATACATCAATATAGTTACATGAATTACTTACGAATTTCACAAGGGATTTTTGTGACAAATACATCACCATGCATTGATTAATCGAGGCAATGACCATTAACATGTGCAAGTTGATAACCAATTGAGTGAGAGATAAATTTGAATAAAATAATTGGCACAAAATAGAAAAATGATTTCCTAAATTTATACCATGGTAAAGTGAAAAACGTATGAGATGTTTGACTAAATTAATATAAAGTCAACCATTTACCCATTGCATTATACTAGCCTGGCAACAAGGATAATAAAAACTACATAATCATCTAAATTGCATTTGAAATTGAAATAGAATCAACTAATAACCAAAGAAGTATCTAGAAAAGCATTTAGTTTTTCCACACACTCAATCCATTTGATATAGGTCAAGTGTTTCTAAACAATCCAATTGAACATGCATTCATGTGTTCATTGTGATAAAAATAACTTTGGTGGTATATAAATTAACATATAAATTATAGCAAATTTTCATTCCTAATATGAAAATAATCCCCTAGAGTAAATCTATAACACCCTCACTTAATGGATCTCTTGGATATATAGTTCTATTGAAATTCCATGGCCCTTTAGCTGTTGATTTTTGTAGCTTGGGAGGTACACCAAACCCTAGGGTTCAAGGTTTGGAGGGCAAAGCACCACAGGGGCAACTTGTGGGCTTGGAACCCAAGTATGGGGTTTTTCACCATTGATGCTTGGGTAAAAACTATGACGAATTTGATATTGGGAAAATTTGAGGTGATAGATCTTGGCGAGTTGATTCCAACTCTCCAAAGATCACTCAAATCGGAGCACTAGAAACGAAGTTATGAATTTTTTAAGTTGACTAGTAATTATTGGTTTTGAAGTCATGTAGGCTTGATGTAAAATTTGCCCAATAGATGGGTCTCTTCATGCATTCCTGGAGCCCTCATTTTGTATATAAACATGAGGAGTATTGGAGTCATTTAGGCATCCAATTGAGAGCAATACATCCTCTAAGATAGCGCTGAAATTTAGATTCCCTAGCCACAGCAAGAGAGGGTCAAGATAGTGTGGGGAAAAATCTATTTGGAGGCCAAGAAGAAGCATGGAAAAGGATTTTTTGGAGGCCGAAGTGATGCGTTGATTTGCGAACTGTCTTATGGATGTTTAAGGGCTATCAAGGCAGGTCCAAGTTGTTGTTCAAGGGCCGATTTGCTGGGTAGTGAAGGTCGCAAAGTAGGAGCAAAACAATGTTGTTTGGAGGCATTTTGGGTGGTGTCTAAGGGAAGTTGCAGCCATAGCTAGTTGTTGTTCTAGGTCACAGTCCATAGTCAATAGCTACAGGCCCTTTAAGACAAACATCTAGGTGGACAAGCCTAGCAAGGGGCAACGTGGGTTAAGAGGTGTCTTCCCTTGGAGAATTGCAACCTTAAAAGGCTCATATTATTGTTTGTGTGTAAGGTGGAGGGCAATGTTGTGTTCCCTAAACAGAGGTGCAGTGAAAACAAGAGGAAAACAAAGTTTTGTGGAGGTGTGTTGGGTCAAATTATTGACCATATTTGGATCAGTTTATCTTGTAGCATGTGGGATCCAATTTGAAGACGAGATTGGGTGATCGTGTGCCTTCATCGAAGCAGATCTCGTGGTCATGTGATTGGTGCCATAGATCTGATTGGAGGGTAGAGTGTTGGCTACCCAAAGTAGCCATAGATAAGGAGACAAGAAGCACATTGTTGGTGCATGATTGGGTGAAGGATTTTAGTCTTATGAGTAGCTCTTTGATTAACAAAAAATGCTACTAGAAGGAAGATTGAAGCTTGGGAATTGGCCAGCCTAGAGAGAAGTTTGATGAACCTGTGTACTTGCAATAGAAGTGACTTTCATCATTGTTAGGAAGCATCCCTCTTGGAGTCTCGATGTCTAGTGGCCTTGATGGAATAAGGCACTACTAGTGAGCAGTATGGGAGTGAAGGACCGGCAGGACAAGATATGACATCAAAGTTGTGCAACGAAGTTTTTCATTGTATCTTGTAAACGATAGACTATTCTATTATTCAGATTTGGTTTAATATACTGAAGATTGGGATTGTACAATTTTGTTAAAAACTGTGTATATTTATGCATTTGTGATTTACTGCTTTATATTTCCAATGTGCAAAGTAGTTTATGGTTGACATTCTTGGTTTGGTAGTGTCAGTGATTATAAGACTCTAACCTAGACCCAAGGTCATGGAAATTCAACATAGTATTAAAGGGTGTCTGGGCTACTTCGAAAGTAAGTAAATCAGAGTTGTGCACAATGAAGTACAATGTGAGAGGGATTTGGTCACATTTAAGTGAAGGGCTCACTACAATGTCAAAGTTACAGACAGGTCTTTGGTATGAGGACGGGTTGGAGGGGTTTTCCAACTATAGTTGTTGGAAGGAAAAGATCAAGTTGGTCTTACAGGTCAACAGGCTCTAGGAGTTCACCAAGAAAGAGATCAAAAAGCCAACTGACCCTAAGGAGCTAGAAATATATGAATATTTGGATGTGAGGATGATATTGATCATCCTAGATGGTGTGAAGGATGCCCTAATACCTAATTTGTCTGGGAAGAACAATGCACATGAGATGTGGATGACTCTTCAGAATTTGTTCCAGAATAAGAACGAGAATTGGGTACTTAAGTTGAAGTCCACCAAGATGATAAAGGGTGAAAGTGTGACCTCATATCTGACGAGATTATCTTAGGTCAAAGATGAGCTTGCTACCATTGTTGTGACTATCTCAGATGGAGATATGGTAAGGATTGCCTTGAAAGGGTTCACCGAGGAAAGGAAGCCCTTCATCAAAGGAATCGTTGTCAGGGAGAAGCTGCAAGACTGGGATAAGCTATGGGATGACTTCATTTAGAAAGATTTATGAAACGAGGATATTCATCCAAAGAAGAAGGCTTCAGATGATGACATGGCACTTGCATCACGAATGAAGGGTAAGAAAAATAAGGACTTGAGTAAATTAAAGTGTTTTAATTGTGTCAAGATGGGTCATTTTTCATCGAGATGTCCGCTGAAGAAGAAGGGAAATGATGAGAAGAAGAAAGGAAAGCAAGTCATCGGTGTTTCCACTTCAGCTGAGATAGATGATCCCTACAGAAGATTGGAAGAAGAGGACTTTGCTACGATTTCTCATTTCTCACATGGTACTGTCACTAATGATGGACGGCACATGGATAGTGGTGCAACGAAGCATATGACAGGGTCATAGGAGGTTTTTGAGACTCTATTTGAATGGGACTCGAAGTTGCACATGGTGTTGGGCAGCAAGAGTTAGTTGAAGATTTGTGGATCAGGTGTTGTGCCATTCAGGATGGATACAAGATGTATGATGCGAGTCAAGGATGTATTGTTTGTACCAAGACTCAGATATAGTGTTATATCAATCTCAATGATCAAGAGGAAGGGGTTTGATATCTTTTTCCAAGATGGGAAGGAAAGACTCAAGCCCAGAGGCTCTAATTCCAATGGTATTGTACTCAGAGTTAGAAAGCATGGTCTCTACAGGTTGACGGGCAAGCCTGTCGATCATGGAAAGGATCAAGTGGAGTAGGTGCATGTTCCAGAGAAGCAGGAGAAGGTGCAAGTGCAGGTGAAGGATTTAGAGGAGAAGGTACAAGTTCCCGACAAGAAGGTACAACTTCCCAAGAACGTTCAGGTTCTAGAGACTCAGAGGGAGTCTAGTTTGAGAGGGAGATTGTAGATTCAAAGGGAGACTTAGTAGCCCAAGAAGAGTGCATGGGCAGTGGGGAGAAAGGGAGCTTCTACAAGTGAAAAGAAGGAACCATGGAGAGAGTGGAAGACATTACAGGATAAGAAGAAGAAGTAGGGTGCTTCCAGCAGTGATAGTGACACTTCCAAGAAGGGTGTAGTTCACCGTACAGGGATTACTGTGATTGTGAGCACTGGGAGTTGGGCAAGCGTTGCGAGAAATGATTATGATGATGAGATATTTCCTAGTCTTGGAAGTACCTCCCTCACTAAGTGGGAGTGTTGATTTGTGTAGCTTGGAAAGTACTCCAAGCCATAGGGCTCAAGGTTTGGAGGGAAAAGCACCACAAGGGAAACTTGTGGGCTTGCAACCCAAGTATGGGGCTTTTCACCCATCGATATTTTGGAAAAATCTACGATGAATTTGAGCTTTGGAAAATTTGAGGTGATAGCTCTTGGCGAGTTAATTCCAATGCTCCAAAGAGCACTCAAATCAGAGCTCTAGAAACGAAGTTATGAATTTTTGAATTTGACCTGTAATTATTGGTTTTCAAGTCATTTAGGCTTGATGTAAAATTCGTCCAATAAATGGATCTCTTCATGAATTCATGGAGCCCTCATTTTGTGTATAAATATGAGGAGTATTTGAGTCATTTATGCATCCATTTGAGAGCAATACATCCTCTAATATAGCTCTAAAATTCTGATTCCCTAGCCACAGTAAGAGAGGGTCAAGACAGCATGGGGACAAGTATGTTTGAAGGCCAAGAAGTAGCATGGAAGAGGAATGTTTGGAGGCCAAAGTGATGGGATGATTTGTGGATTTTCTTATGGTTATTTAAGGGCTATCAAGGGAAGTCCACATTTTTGTTCAAGGGCTGAGTTGTTGGGCAGTGAATGCCACAGGGCTAAGGAGAAAAATAGTGTTGTTTGGAGGCAATTTGGGTGGTGTCTAAGGGAGTCGCATCCATAGCTAGTCGTTGTGTTAGGCCACAGGCCATAGCCAATAGCTAGAGGCCCTTTAAGGAAAAAGCATCCAAATGGACAGGCCTAGCAAGGGGTAGCGTGGGTTAAGAGGTGTCTTCCCTTGGAGAACCACAACCTTAAAAGGCTCATCTTGCTAACTCTATGTAGGGTGGAGGGTAGCGTTGTGTGCCCTAACCAGAGGTGTAGTGAAAACAAGAGGACATCAACATTTTTTGAAGGTGTGTTGGGTCAAAGAATTAACCAGATTTGGACCAGTTTATCTTGCAGCCTATGGGGGCCAATTTGAAGACGATATTAGGTGATCGTATGTCTTCATCGGAGGAAATCTTGTTGTAACATGATTGGGTGCCATAGATATGATTGGAGGGCAGTGTGTTGGCTACCCAAAGTAGCCCTAGAGTAGTAGACAAGGACATTTTTGGTGCATGATTGGGTGAAGGATTGAATCCTTATGAGTAGCTCTTTGATGGACGAAAGAGGCTCCTAGAAAGTAGATTTAAGCTCGGGAATTTGCCAACCTAGAGAGAAGATTGATGATCCCATGTACTTCCAGCAGAAGTGTCTTCCATCATTGTTAGGAGGCATCCCGCTTGGAGTCTCGATGTGTAGGGACTTGATGGACTAAGGCACTACTAGTGAGCAATACATGAGCGAAGGACCGACAAGACAAGATACAACATCGAAGTTTTGCAACGAAGTTTGTCATTGTATCTTGTAAATCGTAGACTATTGTATTATTCTGATTTGGTTTACTATAACAAAGATTGGGATTGTACAATTTTGTTAAAAACCATGTATATTTATGCATGTGTGATTTAATGCATTATATTTCCATTATGTAAAGTAGTTTATGGTTGAGATTCTTGGTTGTAGCATCAGTGATTTTAAGACTCTAACCTAGAACCAAGGTCATGCAAATTCAACATTAGTTAGGCAAGCTTTCGATTATTAAACATCTTTTCTAGTGGTTAGATGGACTATAGGTGAACTTGGATGAAGATAGAGACAAGTCTAACACACTAAAGAAGTTGGATGGATTTAACCAGAGGGAAAGGGGGTTGCTACATGCAACCTCCTCATCTAAATAATGTTCGCATAGTAAAAAACATGAATTGGCTAGATGATTTCAGTGCCTAGACATAAATTTATTACTAATAAATAGAGTTAAGAAATCCATATTTGGGAGTTATGGCATAGGCTCTAGTTTCCATCGAGCACAATTTGTTATGGAGCACACTCATAGAGAATACTAGGCATGCTAGGTGTTGTCACACAAATGTCATTTTCTTTGTTTTGTGGTGAAGATTTTTTTTTAAATGCTAAAAAGAAAAAAGAAAAATCAACATGATTTTATGCAATGTATCTGACGGTCCTAAAAGTTCATTGGCTATCAAATATTTTTGGGCTTACAACGTCACAGGTGCAGCTTAAAAGTTTTAAAACTATATAAAAGTGGGAGCTATGTTGTAATTATTGTAAAGCTTAAGGAGTGCACAAGTTCTATCCCTAATTTCCCCACATGTGTATGAGGCCCACCATTGAATGACAGGAGGGGGTTCATATGTGTTGGATTTTAAAACAAGTCGAACCCCCATGTTGGTGGTTTCTTGACACTGTTGATCACTAGATCAACAGTTGACATTGAACGTCGGGATTGTTGGGCTTGAAACTTAATATTTGTGACCACCCCATTTTTTACATTATCCCCTTCATTTGAACCTCCATTTCATATCATTTTACCATTTTTTTTAAAGAAATGGCATTTAAAGGATGAAGTTAAAGGTAAAATTACTTGTACATTATTCTTTTCTTTCTAATTTTTAAATGTTTATAAAAAGGTTATTCTTGTTACTAATAAATTTGAAAGGTCCAAACTTGTCAACGCAATAATATAGCCACCATAATGCTCCACATCAGCAAGAAAGATCCTGACTCTTGGAGGTTGATCCATATCTATTCATTCTAGAAGTCAAAGGAAAGGTGTACGAAATCAATATGTTATGCAGAATATCTCAAGAGCTTCCATAATCTTCTCCAAACGAGCTAAGGATTAGTCACCAAAATTCAAGAAGCAGAATACAGATTGTGGGATTGAGGGAAATTACCTTTCTATTGTATTAGCCTATTTTTAGTATGAAAATGTTGAATTGACCCCGATTTTGGGAAGCTCAGTTAAGAAGTAATATTTTGTATAAAATTAGATAGATGAAACATATATAGTTTGGAGAGAAAGAAAATTTTAAGACATACATACTATTTTGTATCAAACCTCTAGCTTTTAGTAATACAATAAGTATTTATGCGAGTTATTATATAATTTTGCAGTAGCCTTTCATAGATTTAATAGTAACACAAACCAGAATG
Organism: Pinus taeda; assembly: GCA_000404065.3. Classification (NCBI taxonomy): domain Eukaryota; kingdom Viridiplantae; phylum Streptophyta; class Pinopsida; order Pinales; family Pinaceae; genus Pinus; species Pinus taeda. The sequence goes on along the minus strand of APFE031078513.1, from coordinate 27,101 downwards.
CCCCCCTCATATATGCTACTTATGTTTTATTATATGATTTCTTAAGATTTTATATGGTTGGTTTAATTTTTGTTCATAATGATATGATGTATATAAGAAATGGGTGTGCTCTGTTTTTCCTATAATTTCTTAAAATTCCTATAATTGCGTGTTAAAATTGCTTGTAGTGATCCTGTAATTACACAGTAATTCCCGCAATTATGTGTTAGAATTTCCTGTGTGATCCTGTAATCACACAGGAATTCCTAAAATCATGTGATAGAACTTCCTATAGTGATCCTGTAATCACACAGTAATTCCTGCAACACTTACTAGATTTCATGTAGTGATCCTGTAATCATACAGGACACTACAAAATTTATGTAAATAAATATTTTGTTTTCTTGAAATAATTATATTAGGTAGATTTCTTTAGTTTTTATGTAAAGTACTAATACTTTAAACCAGTAATTCAATTAGATTTATATCATGCTTAAAAACTGTAGTTAGGAGAGTAATTTGGTTTACATTCTAGAATAAAGGAATTGTTATTTTCTTTGAATGGACTTTCGCTTACACAACCCAGAACACTAATTCTATTTAAATTCATTTTCAATACAATCTTAGTTGATTTTTACCCATAATTAATTTAGACAAAGTATCTCGTGAGGAAGTGTGATGCATCTTGTTGAATCTGTAAACTTTATGAAAACAAATCATAATTGAATTTATGAACTTGAAAGTCAGTGTAAGTTGAATCAACTCTAGGACCTACATGTACATGTTTTATGAGTAGTTTTGCATAGGAGAGTGATAAGGACCATTTCACACACATTGTGTTTCACTCGAAGTTTACCTACCTAGATTGACAAAATAAGTGTTAATTCATTTATCCCACTTTATGACTTGACATTTTGGCCTCATTGCCAAGGAGGTGTCATGAATTGGTGCTTAGTATATATATATTAAATATATAATATATTATATATATATATATATATATATAGAGAGAGAGAGAGAGAGAGAGAGAGAGAGAGATTTCTTTATTCAATCTTACAATATGATTTTTTATTATTATGGGGGAGTAGGAATATAGGATAGGAGGTCAGAAAATGCACCACCACCATAGTGTGTCTTACAAATCTAGTTGAGCTAAATGTTGTATGTATAGATTAAGAGATAGTAGAGGAAGGTTTACTAGATCACTTGGAATTGGTAGACATAGAATTCCAGGTAATTTGGATATTTTTCACCTTTATACTCATGTGATTGCAGAAGAAGAAATATAATCTAAAATTTCAAGAGATGCACAAAAAGGATCAAGTTCGATAAGTGATACATCAGAGATCCGGTTAGAACCACCTTATGGTTCTCCCCCTACAAGGTGGAATACAAATTATACTATATTTTGGAACAAAGACATGACAGAAGAGGAAAGGGGATTCAATATAGGAGGTGACATAAATGGACATAGAATTGTTGGAGGTCGAAGAGATGGTTGAGGAGGATGATGAAATGGAATAGGAAACGGACATCCACTAGAAGATAATGATAGGGAATAAACATTTGGATTTCCCATTGTGGATATTCTAGGAGTTGAAATTTGAATGAAGAACATTCCACCATCTGTCTTGCCAACATTCTATGGTAGGATAACTGAAGAACCTCACTCTTTTCTATTTGAATTTGATTTTTTATGTCGTAGTTATGCTTAAAATACTGATGCACAGAAATTGTGATTATTTCCTACAACATTGAAAGGAGTTGCACTACGCTGGTTTATTGGTTTAGGTGAAGGCACTATTGTATACTGGGGTGATATGAAGAAATCCTTTCTTAATAAATATCAACCCTATTGTAGACCAAGAGATTCCCAAGAAGATATTTTTAGAATGATACAACAAGAGGATGAAAGCTTAGAAGACTATTTAGAAAGATTATTATATAATTTGCTTCCACACCAAGTGACAAATTCTAGAAAATGATATGTCTGAGGGAAACAAAAATAGGGTAATAAGGATTCCCAGAAGGAAAATTCATCACTACCATCTTCATATTTTTTAAAATCCCAATTGTGAGGTTCTTATAAGTCGAATTTTAATTGGTTTTCACAATTTTTAAATGGGTGTCAATAAGGAGTAGTTCATCTAAATTAATCATAAGTGGTAACAGAGGATTGTCTACAGACACTTTAGATTTTCCTTTGTGGCTAACCATTGGGAAAAAATAAAATTTCTAAGGAAAATTGGATAATTACCCAGAAATAGCGATGATTGAAAGCTTCTCTTTGCTGGAATTTGCTTGTGGTGTCGTGCTATAAGTTCTAGTTGCAGGTAGAAATGGCGAAAGGATATATTTTGGAGAGGATAACAACTTTTATTGGGGCATTCATAACGGCTTTCAGTTGAGCTAACCGTTATTGGCGCAGAAGTGTTATTGCCTTTGAACATTGGCGAGAGAATTAAATGGTTTAATAGTCACCTGCTAGATTTGGCAAAAGGAATGGTGATGACCAACTGTTATAGACATTTTTGGGCACTTAAACCCCAATCCTAAATGTCCATAAACTGAGGGCTCCTAAGTCCCTAAAAGTGTTGCTTCACTGCCTAAAGGAACATGGTCAGCTGATGACATCATCTCCCAGAAGTTCTCCACTAAAAACTGCTCATAAATGGTCAAAACTGGACGACCATACTGAAAGCCCAGTGCAGAGGGTGCAATGCATATCACCTTCCCAGTGTACAAGGTGTGATGCATACTGAATTGCTCCTCTGTAGGGTGCGATCGTCGGGAATGGACAAATGGCAGGGAAAAATGCAAGGTGGAAGATCATGGAATCTTCCAGAAGCTTCCCCTCTGACACTTGCCTCTCTTTTTTCGACCAGGGATGAGTAAGAGATCATCATTCTCCAAGTGGAAGCAGGAACTATCAGAGAGAGGACACTAATCAAGATCCCAGAAGATGACTCACCTCTCTGTAATCATCTATATATGGATCCTCATCACAGAGATCCAGAGGCTGGAATTTTGTATCTTATAGAGAAGTGTTGTTGGTTTTCTGGTGTAACTTCATAGTGTTGGGTGATCTAAGCTTTACTTGAGGTGAAGAAGGGCTTTCTTGCTGAAGGATGATGTTGGGTTAGAACATATGGTTGTAATCCTCTTGCTACTCTCGATCTTAATAAAGGTATTCAAGTTTTCCTCCATATTCTTGTATGTTTCATTATATATGCATTTGTATGGTTAACACATATCGGGTCCTGTGTTATTTATCAATATAGATCTCTGTTCCTCGATAGTAGTATGTTGCTTTGATTCCACAGGTGCTCTTTGAAGCTGGGTAGACGAAGAAGAAGTAGCAAAGCTCTATCATAAAGGAGAGGAATCAAACAAGGGAACTAAGCGCAAGACTAAGGTTGGTCCCCTTTGTTCCACTCTTATCTATTTTCATAAAGAAAAGTGAAAGTAGATTTTACTTGTTTGTTTCTAAGATAGCTACCAGTCTTAGTGGGAATAGCAGCTCCATGTGGATACTATTCCCGGTAACAGGCCTGACCTAGGTTTGGAGTTATTTAGCCAAACAAATCCCTACACTACCGGCCCTTTCAGCATCAGCCCGCAGAGTGTGAACTGAAGTCTCACTTGAAACAGTATGGGGGGATGCTGGAAACAAGTTTCTACACCCTTGAGATGCCTTTGGTGTCGATTTAGTCTAACTATTCCTATCTTCATGCAGGTTACTTCGTACGCTATTCTAACCTTCAATACCCTTGTGATCTGTTATAATTGCCTTTCGTGTAGCCCTAACTTGGGGCTGAGATGCTTTCGCGCTACTATGGCAACGAACTGCACTATTTCCCCAAGCTACACTGAGAATCTTACTTATCTTCTTACAGATGTTTGTCGACTTTGCGTAAACAAATATTCTATCTTGTATTCACTTAATCAATACAATCATATATATATTTGTGCATCATATAACAATAGAAGTGAAATTTATACCCAATATATTCAATGCATAAAACAGGAGATAAATACACAGAATTGATATGAAACTTCTCTTTATTAATACTTCGTAACGTTACAGACTCGATTCGCCCTGCGCACTCAGCTGCAGACTACTAGGCCTCTACACACTTAGTTACAGAGCCTTCTCCTACTCTATGATCCAAACTAGACTTTACACTTCCATTCTTCCACTATGCTTTTATTCCATGTTTCTATTAGATCTTGACTTTATCTACTTAGAGCCTCGCTCTATTTATACAATCCCATGGTCCACGGACCATGGGTAGATCTCTACACCTGATATTACAATACAAAATTGAGGGTGGGAAACCCTATGACTCTTTTACAAGCTACGCGCCCACAAAATGTGGAGCCTTTACATTGGAGTTACAATTTTTGACCAAAAACTGGGCTCTAAGCCTTGAAACTTTCCTTGGGGGATCCTGTGCCCAACAGTGGCCAAAGAGCTATGTGATTACATGTCTTCAATGCAGCACTACAACAACAACAACACAGAGTTCAGGGGTTGCGTGACCTCTCCTACTTCTCCTATGGGATTGTGTATCTCCAAATCCAATACGCTGGGTTCAGCTAAGCCAAATAGAAGAAGATATGTCAGAGCGATATTTTGTCTTCTACTTCTCAACATTGAAATCTATATGGTGGATAATTGGTTAGAATTTTCCAATCATATGCCTCTATCCTTATCATGACCATCTCATTACAACTATTTGTTGTCATGTTAAATGGAGCCACATTTCTGACAACTTATTTTTCTTATGCATTCTTGGCAAATTGGTGGAGGAGGATGGAGAATCTTTTGCACGAAATGGAGAAGATAGTGGTTCATGGCTCATTCTTTCTAGAACAAGAGTGTATGTCAAAACTTTGTATTATGATTTTCTGGAGGCTAGGGGTGTTTATGGTGATAAGGTTATATTTTCTTATTATCTTCAAGCATATTTTTGTTTGTGAAAAAGTACCCCTTCTAATGCCAAGGCAATGTCATGGTGGGGCTATCAACTCACAACCATGGGAATAAAAATGTGGAACTTGATTACTTGTATGACGTCTTTAAAACATCTCATTGGATGGTGAGAATATACAAATATAATCCACTTGATCTCTACCAGATAGATGAACAAGTGATCCCAAGGTTCATTACAGGGTATCTCTATCCTCGAACCCTCTTTTATTATGGTTAGGGTCAACCACACAAAACCCTTTGCCAACAAAGTCCATTTGCTCAGCCACACACTGTCCACCTCACAATTCATCCACCAACATTACATGGGTCGACCACACAACATCCTTTGCCAACGATGTCCATTTGCTCGGCCACACACTATCCACCTCATAATTGGCCCACTAGCATTATCGGGTATCTCTCTCCTTGGTTTTTCGGTCATCATGGTTATGGGTTAACTATGCAAAACCCTTGCTAATGAAATTCATTTGCTTCTCCACACACTGTCAATATCACAGTTGGCTCACAAGCATTAAAGGGTATCTTTGTTTATCATGGTTACGGGTCATCCACAAACCCTCAGTTATGGGTCAACCATGCAAAACCCTTGCCTTTGACATCACTTGGTCATCCACAACTCATCTTTGACAAAATGTTCTCTGGAGGCAACTTCATGCAATGGGGACCATTGCTTGCTGAGGGAGGAATGATTCGAATGGAAATCTGCCCATGGTTTTTACCCATGGTAATGTAACTAAACAAATTTTATAAATAACAAGCCTATTTTTGTAAGAGGATATGGTCTAGCACGATGTAGTTGAAACTATCATTTTCTGATCTAATAAAAGTTGGTTCATGATTTACTTTTTTGGTTTGGGTTATTTTTGCTTTTCGCTTGTTGTGGAAATTACTCAGATATTGGGGTTGTCCCTAAGATCTGGATCATCAATGGAGGTTTTCCACTAAAATTTGCATTGAAACACACATTTTAGCTCATTTCCTATGTTTCCCAATGCAGAAAAAGGCCAAAAAGTTATGTTATGGCCGAGAACATGAATCAGAGTTCCCTTAAGCCAAATAAAACCCTAAACTAGAAATATAATCCACAAAAATTGATGAGTAGAGTATGACCACCAAATTGAGAGTTCATAGATTCAAAATTCACCTATTGGTTTGTATGCTACGAGCTCGTCAAGTTTTAGGCATGTCTCCTCATCTCCAAATTCACCAACAACATAATGCACAAATGAATTCACAATGGGAGTAAGAAGCCCCTTTATGGGAAAACCCTAGTTTTTCCTGGCTTATCATAGCTCGATTTGACGAACCATCTACATAACTAGAAAGCTATCACTAAGCTCTATAATGGGTCTCCCTTCATTTTTGGTAATTTAAAACTTTTCCGGAAAGCCATTTTTCCATGAGTTCTCAATTTGCCACCTATTCAAATCAAATATCTTCTTACGAGTAGCTCATAGTTGGTACCACTTCGGCATTGAACCTATTCACTTATGTGTCAAGTTTTTTTTATGAGTAACCATTGTTTACTCATTTTCTCATGGTCCCCTTTGGGCCTCTCCCCTTTGGAAACCTCATTGAGTCACCCTTATATCCCATGGAGTCTATTCAGAACCCCATTGAGTCATGTTATAGTATATAATCCTCTTCGTGTGTCACATCCATCCTATATTTCCCAAATTTTACCTCTAGCTATTCTGATTTGTCTTTGAAAATCAGTTGTTTCCAGGTCAACCTTGCATATTATGGTCTGACAAGGGACATCATAAATCCATGCACCCCTCATTCCATGTCATCCTCCAAGGTTTTAATCTCTATTCGTCACATTCCTATGTTCCTCATGCCTTTGTTCATTATTCCTTATTGCCTCAGCTTTGGTGGACCCTCCCTTTTCAACTTCAACATATTTATTCTAGAAGAGTGGTTTAGAGGCCAGTGTACCTCATGAGCCCTAGTATTGCAATAATAATTATGCAACTCCCGAGGCTACCAACTTAAATTATGAACCTATGGTTTGTACAAACTGAAGAGGGGCCGACACTATATGTGTAGTAGGAACCATCCTCTTCCTATTCTAACTCCCTTTGATTCAAGTGAAAGAAGGCAATGAAACAACTTCAAATGAGAAAATATCGAGGTAATCCACCAATCCTAAGTTGCAAAAGGTAAATAAAAATAAGTAGAGACATTCTACTTTTGCTGAAAAGTAAGTGGAAGAAACGAAATCTATTTTAAATTGAAAAAATGTACAACATAATGTCAACTAAGAGAATATATATATATATATATATATATATATATATATATATATATATATATATATATATATATATGTATATGGAAAGTAAATGGAATTAAAGGAAATATATTCTAATTTTCAGGAAAGGAAAGTCCTAGATTACTCTTGCAACAAGGAAATCACACTTTGCATAAGGTAAATTGCGGAAAGGAAATCTAAAATAATTGCAGAAATTAGCATCCGAGGCAAGTATTCATAGGATATAAATGGTAGACTAACCAAGCCTCATCTCAACCAAAGTTGCCTCAGAGCTTTCAAAGGCTATAACTCTACCTCTACCATGAATTTGGAGTGAATCTAGGCATGAACGATCTCGAAAGAAAACTGCTACATGATTGTTATTTCTTGAGTTAACTTGCCGAATACCCAAGCTAATAAAATGAAAATGAGATGGGCCAATTGTTTCTATTAATTAGGATTTCTTAGGACTCCAACCTAAGTGGAGTCACTCAAAAATGCCCATGCTAATATGTGCTAACAAATAGCAGAAAATTACCACTCTAAAAACTAGAAATTCAAGAATTAATGAGCTAGTTAATCTATCAAATGCTTAAGTAGATCAAGTGATAATTCTATGTGGATTTTTTTATTATTAAATATATAATTTTTTTTAAATAAATCCAAGTGGAATCAAATAAAAATAACATTGGTAACATGTGCTAAATAATAGCAAAAAGTTACTATTAGAAATCAAAAATTTCAGAGCAATAAAGTAGTAAGTTGATCTAAGAACCAAATGCCTAGGTTAATCAAGTGAAAGTATTGTGGGGTAATTTTTTTTATTAATTTGGAGGTTTTTAAGCTCTAATACAAGTGGAATAAACTTGAAATAAGGTCCTTAACACATGCTAAAAATTAACAGAACACAACTACTATTTTGCTACAAGATACTTCCAGAAATCCCAAAATTGTGAACTAGTAAATCAATCAAAGTCAATAAATAATGGATATGACTTTGAAAGGTTTTCATAAATATGCATGTGCTAGTGAATTCATAAATAACATGGAAAAAAACTCATTTTAATCATTTAACCATTATAATACAACAAATGAAACATGAATACTAAATGCAGAAATAGGGAAAAGAGGAATAGAAGATGCCAGTGAAAATATTAAAAGAAGATAAATAAATTGTACAATAGGGCTCTGAGGCTCCTAGTATAGAAAAGCCCAAGTATAATGAGATTCCTATGAATGAAACCAATATTTAGAAGCTAAACATATCACTAAACTTTATTATTTGAATCAATCCAAGTACATGCCTCCTAGAAATGAAAGTAGAGCTTCCCAATAGCAACGTTTCTCGACAATAATACTAATAAATACATGCCTCTATAGGAAAATTTGAATTGGTACTTATATAAATATATGGAGAACCATCCTGCTTGAATGGAGACAAATTTCCCCTCCAAAATCCCTTAAAAAGTGGATCTGGTTACCAACACTCAGAATCTTCATTAAATGACAGGGAGCACATTCTTAGATTTTCTCAATCATTGGATCTCCAAAATTTGTTCAATTATTTCATCACATCTTGTTCATTTATTATCCAATCTTGGTCCATCCTGTAGCAGGGCGAAAGTCCCTAGATTATCTCATCCTCTAGATTTTCATAATTTTACCAATATTCTTACAATATTATACAAAAATAAATAATATTAGGAAAAAATTTGCAATTATCTTTAAAACTTTATAATGAACACATTATAGCTCAAAAATATGTCATCAAATGCAAAAAGAGAATTCAAATGTGCTAAAGGGTGGTTAGATGGACCTTAATTTGTGTCTAATTTGGAGGCTCGTCATATGCCCATACTGAAAGTTTTTCTCATCCTCTCAGTAACTTAGTGACCTATTTGTACCTCATTGATGGCTCTAGTGGCCCTTGTCTTGTATATTTATTAGTCCTTTCCCTTAAGAAGTTTGGCTATAGGTTCTACAAGGACAAGCACAAACATATAGTTTTTCTTTCATGAATTTGTTTAGCATTCTTCTCAAGCACAAAAACTTAAATTTTCTCCTTGCAGGCAAACTTTGTTGGCTTGTAGGGAAAAGTGGCATCATCTCCATTACATTCAAACCATCTCCCTTAATACCTTCATTCCATTTTCACTCATTTTTCCAAATTGTTTGTCCACAAAAAAAGCATAGTTTTTCTAGAGACCATTAGTTTGCCTTTTTCCCCTTGTGTAAGATGGGTTATTGAATATTTATAGGTTTGGAAAGGTCTTCCACATCCTTTTCCAACCTCCTGTTACCTTGTTCCACCATTCGGCCTCCTTTAGAACCCTCAAAATGCACTCAGATGCAATTTCGTAGCATCCTATAGCAGACCTATAACATCTTGTAGCACCTCACAAAATCCATCAAAAAATGGCTAGAATTGTACCCCGGGCATATTTTTTTCCTCTTACCTTTATATAACATATTTTGGGCTATGTACACAAGCTAAAAGATATAGAAATCCCTTGGAAAACCTATTTTCATCACTATGGTTTGAGTTTTATTTTGATGGTCACTGCCTTCCTTCGTTTTGTTTCCCTCTTCTTGTATTTTGTGGCCATGATGATTTTCCAAGGGCCTCTAATTTTATCTCTAGTTTTTCCACTTCATTCCCTTCAATTTATTTTCTTTCTCTTATTCTCCTTCCTCTCCATGTTCTTCTTCTACAGAATTGTTTTATGTCATCTCAAATGCTCCAATAAAGCTTGAGCTTGAGTTTCCATGAAAGCCTCCCTATCCATGTCTACAAAGTATTCCCAAAGAATAGGGTTCTTGTTGACTCTATGGGATCCCTCCTATTGAAACCTCCTGCAATTTTCCCTCCTAGAGCTTCTTCAAATTTTTCAAGGAATTTTCTGTCAATTATTAGTTTCTCGGTAGCTTAGGGTTTTAGAGAAGAGATGAGAGGAATGGTCTTCTTTTACTGATCAGAGATAGGAAAATTTCATGCCAAATTCAAAACAAATTCACCCTTCTGCTAGCATGTTCTTATATAAGTAAAATCAGGGTTTGAAAATTTTTAACTTTCAATTGGAAACGGGGTCCCCCAAGGATAGTTTCGAGTCTAAAAAGCCCATGTTTTGGGTCAAATTGTGTAATAAAGTTGTAAAGTCTCTGCATTTTGTGGTCACCGAGGATGAAGGTGTCATGAGTCATAAAGGGTTTTCCACCCTTAATTTTGTAAAGTAAAGTCGGTTGTAAAGATCTACCCAACCATGGGATTGTATAGAAATAGCTAGGTAAGTAACCTCTAAGTAGTATTAACGAGTCATGAATTGTAGAAGAAGTCTTGAGTGATAAAGAGTGAGGTCTAAAGTTTCAGGTCGTGCCATAAGTAGAGGCTCTTTAGCTAAGTGCACAAAGGCCTAGGGTAGAAGTCTGCAGTTGAGTGCACAGACCCTTGCAGCTATGTGCGCAGGGTGATAAAACTTGTAATCATCTGAAGATATCAATAAAGAGAAGTATTCTACAAATTTTGTGTCTTTGTTTCCTGTTAATGCATCTTGTCATATTGTGTATGAATTTGGTTTATAATACTTATGTAATGCACGAATGTATGTAATTATGTTGGATAATTGAACGCAAATAAGGATATTTGTTTACGTGGTGCTAACTGTGATCATCTAATAAGATAAGTAAGATTCTTAAGATAACTTGGGAATTTGTGCAATAAGGTTAGGGTTGTGCAAAGGTTAGTCATACCCTTTTGTGGAGGTATCAAAGGGAGGAATAAGGGGCTAGGCAAACAGAGCCCTAGAACTTAACGAGTTGCACAAAAGCAAGAATAGAAGGAATAAACCAACATTAAGACCATATCAGGGTACACAAACTTGGTACCAGCATACCCCCATATTGCTTCGGGTGAGACTTCATTCCGCGATCTGTGGGCTGATGGTGAAAGGGCCAGTAGTGTAGGGATTTGTTTGGCTAACTAAGGCTGAATCTGAGCCAGGCCCCACCAAGCGAACAAATGGTTCCATTGTCGGGACCAAAATTTACATAAGAGATGTTTGATGTCGTATCACTGGAATTCAACTAACAAAGAGATCGAAGACTTTTTGGATAGGAAGATCTACAAATTTGCGGTGCAGGAGAACAGAAATTGTGACTGACCAAGGAACAGTGGCTAGAAAGGTACCTATATCTAGAAATACATGAGATATTTTTCTATTCCTTTCCGATTGAGCTATACGAGTCGATCACAAAGCTAGTAGATATTCAAGGAAGTTGCTGACATGGCGGTCCTACTGTTTGGACCCCGGAGTTAGTATAGAGATTGGAAGCCTCTGAGGATAAGATCGCCCGCACTGTCGATCATTGGTTTGATCGCATCATAGGAGGATTTGTGACTGAATTCACATTCAATACGTCAGTCAGCTACAATGAGGCAGAGCGACGCTTTTTCAAAGGACCATAAGGTAAGTACTTGAAATCTTTTAATACCTGGATTAAAATGTTATTCTGCGAAAAGCGGGTTATGCAGTTTCCTTAATGTTTAGAGCTACGCGAAGTAGAAAAACTTACAGGAACAAAGGAAGATAGGGTCCTAAATATAGTCCATTAATTTCATCTCCACGAGGTGACAAAGAGGGAGTAGCACAGGCTTCTCTACAAAGTTCTATTCAGTTAATAAGACAAGGATTCCCACGACTGCCACCTCCACCCACACCACCTCCAACTTCACCACTGTCACCTACGACTTCACCCATACCACTTCCACCTCCACTGTGGTTTAGCATGGAAAAATATGTGAAGCTGCCTTTCTTTAAAGGCTTAGGAAATGAGGATACAAACTAATTCTTGTTCATGGTGAAAGCTATCTAGGAAGATCAAGGCATTACAAATGATCACTTGAAGAAGGCAACATTGGTAGTGTGCTACAAGATTGCGTGCTAACCTATTACATTAAGTACTCTAACGATAACCCAAACACTGGAGTGGCATACATCCAGACTGCACTGAACAAAGAATTTAGTAGGCCTAAATCTGAGGCATAGTCGATTGTGGTGTTCAGATAAACTGTGATGAAGCTAGGTGAGACACCTTGGGAATTAGATCAGAGGTTGAAGTGTCAGATCTACAAAGCTAATATGAACATAACAAGTGGAAAACATCGCGAGTGGTTTGTGGTTTTACTCGTACCACACCTAAGGGTTGCGCTATCACAAGAGAAAATAACAACTCAGGGATAGGCCTTGGAGATTGCAAAGAGACTGCATGAAACACTAATGCAATATCCAAATCTAGGGGTTCAATAGATCCATGCGTAGTTGAAAAATATTTGCCTTGAGATGCAAAGTTTGAAGCAAGATAGAACAGTTCGACCAGAGGTGTGAGAGGAGGTATGGTGCCTAAAATGCAAGGTTCAAGGGCATGACAAAGACCATTGCCCAGTCTTTGTGAGCTACATGGCAGGAGGAGGACCAATGCCTTTGATGCCGGAAGCTCAAGCAACACCAAGCGCGGGGCCTACATTATGTTGCGCTATATGTTAGGTAGCAGGAAAACATGCCATGGATAACTATCATTTGCTGCAGAAGTTTGTACAAATGCCACAACAACTGTTCTACAGCTTTTGTAGGTTGGTAGGGCATGATAAGAACAACCACAAGAGCTATGAATTGATGATGGATAGAAAAATAGCCTATAGGCTTCAGGCAGAAATGCGACCCCCTGACAAGAGCACAGGGATGGTGTGAACAGGATTTCAAGGGTACAGATGAGGTCGAGGCAAAGGAGGACCTGGCAGAGGTAAGTGACAGTTGATTTGCTACAATTATAGAGGACCAGGACACTATGCCCGCGATTTCACTAACCCAACGTGTCTGTCATGCAAATATTTCACTCTGTTTTATCATGAGATGGAGGAATGTCCTATGCTGATAGTGAGGATATGTGACAAAGGAGCGCTACCACCTCTGCCGACTTAGAACCTTCAGATGATGAGGTATGAGCCTCGCGAAGAGGATTCAAATTTGAATATAGTACTCCAAAGTGGAGTTGCAAAAGGGGATGATAAGGGGAAACAACTCGAGGACAATGCACGGGTTCACAAAGCCCCAGTGAAGGAGGATGAATTTGATTTGGAGTGCACATGCGAAATGTTCATGGAAGCAGGGAAGAGATTCGTTGGGCCTCCACCTCAGGGAGCAAGGATAAGCCTGATTAGGAGATGGACCCTTCTATGCTTACAACCTTCCTAGAGACCTGCATGGAGTTGTTGTGCGATAGCAAGGCTGTGAAGGGATTATAGGAGCTTATAAATAACGTGTTAGAAACACTTCGGATGAACTGTGCATGGTACGAAAAATTGGTAAGCATAAAACAAGGACAAGACAAGAGATGAGGTTGAATGCATTGATAGGAGAGTATGAAATGGATCAGGTTATTTCAAATCTAGGTTCAGACATGAATGTCCTATCAAAGCAGACTTGGGAATGTATGGGAAGAGGTGCATTGTAGTGGTCTTCAATTTAGTTAAGGATGGAAAATTAGTAGAAGATCATCCCCATGGCGTGGCTGTAAGGGGTGACTATAGACATTGAAGGCACGAGCGCACTGGCTAACTTTGAAGTAATTGAAATTGTGGATGATAGAAACCTCTACCTTGTGCTCCTTGGCATTGATTGGGCTACTGATATGAATTTGGTAATCAACCTAAAGAAGCAAAAGATGATATTTGAGAAGAAATTGCTTCGCGTAATGGTACCCTTAGACCCTGTTGAAGGATTGCGCTATACTGAACTAGTCTGCGATTATGAGAGCGATGAAAATTTGGAATGTATCTATAAGATAATAACGTGAGACCAAGATTGGGTGAATCCAACAACAGATAGATGAATTACATGGGATCACGAGAGTTCGTGCACCTCAGACTCTGATGAAGAATTAGATCACTAGAAGAATCAGTTACATGAATTAACCACACTAAGTTGTAACATGATGACCTAGTTGCTATGTTGCGTGTTGTCAGAGGTAAGAGATCTGTCCACTTATGATGGCCTCAATGATGTAGATATATTTTTGGATGCATTTGAGAGGGAGGTACCAGAGAAGTAGTGCTTCCAAGCTTTGGATTGGGCACTACGCGCTATGCCCACAAGGTGGTGGGTTACGCACAAGGGTATCTTTGATGATTTCCATGAATTTAGGAGGATGATGAGAACATGATTTGGGAAGCTGAAGGTATGACTGGCAGAAAAATATGATGGGTAGGATGATCTGTGCATGCACTTAGCCAAATGGGCTCAAGCTTATGGAGAGAAGCCCCAACCTAAATGGGTGCACTTGTTCTATCACAACCTGGATGTCATCCTGATGAACTGGTACTTAGAAACAAAGCTTCGCCATGGTACAGGTGGATGGGATATTCTGGGTGAAGGATTCATAATGACATTCATCTTCAAAGATGGGTTTGACTGTATTGACGAAGCACTACAAGAAGTAAAAGCATCAATCTTTAGGATACCACAAGATCCTTTGGACCTGATTCAGTCTGATTGGGCTACTCAGTTGAGTCAAATGCTGGAATGCTATAACGTAGCAGCTGAAGAAGAAGATGAGGATCCGTGGAAGGTTAACATCCATGAAACGGAAGGTCACCGCGAGGTTGAAGGACCATAGATTGACAATCCTAATATAACTACACCACTAAAAACAAAACAATAAACATTGGTACAGTGACAGAGCCCAAATTTGCGAAGATTGGAGATTACTGGGACGACACAATGGTGGATAAGGTCACTAAATTGCTCCATGAATACCAGGATTTATTCCCTACCATGTTTACAGATCTAGAAGGGATAATTGGGGACCTAGGTGTTATGAGTATCATGTTGAAGCCCGACGCGAAGCCAGTTAAGCAAAGACCTTACAGTCTCAATCTGAAGTATAAGGAGAAGGTCCGCTTAGAGTTAGACAAGATTCTCACGGCATACATCATTGAGCCGGTAGAAGAATCTGATTCAATAAGCTTAATGGTTGTACAAGAAAAGAAGCAAAAGGATGAAATAAGGATATGCGTATATCTCAAGAAGTTGAATGATGCTTGTGTCCATGATCCCTTCCTGAATCTATTCACTGATGAAGTTTTGGACAATGTAGGTGGCCAGGAAGCTTATTCCTTCATTGATGGGTTCTCTGGGTACCATCAGATCAAAATCGCGTCAGAGGATAGGAGCAAGACAACCTTCACGACTGAGTGGGGCTATTTTCAGTACACTGTAATGCCCTTTGGATTGAAGAATTCACCTGCAATTTTTTTTCCTATAGTCATTGCAACGTTTAAGGAATTTATTCATAAGTTTCTAGAAGTATACTTTCATGACTAGACTATGTTTGGGCTGGTGAAATGCCATGTTTCCAGTTTACGTCTGATGCTAGATACTTGCCTAAGATACCAGATCGCACTTAATCTAAAAAAGTTCCTATTTTTTGTTCCTTTTGGGACCTTGCTGGGTAGATAGGGACTGATGTTAGATCCCATGAAGATCATGGTGATACTTAACTTGAAAGCTCTGAGGATTGTGAAATAGCTGTATGCTACCCTAGGACATATAGGATATTATAGAAAGTTTATGAAAGTCTATGCCCAAACCACCATGCCTATGGAGAAGTTGTTAAAAAAGAATGTCACATTCTGCTGGAACAAGGACTGTAAGAAAATCTTGGATGTATTTAAAGAAAAGATGGTCACCGCATCGATCCTAGTCTTCTTGGATTGGAAGAAAGAGTTTCATGTACATGTTGACGTTTCATGTATAGTGCTAGGAGCAATACTGACACAGGCTGGCAGAGGAGGCTTGTACCATCCAATAGTGTTGACAAGCCTAAGGTTATCCAAGTCAGAGAATAACTATTCCATCACCAAGTGCGAAGGGTTAGCCATGGTATACGTGCTCTAGAAGTTTAGACACTACTTGTTGGGAGGCCATTTTAAGATATATATACATATCATTCCACATTGAAAAACTTGGTCAATAAGCCTATGTTGGGGGGGGGGGGAATCTGTAGGTGGTAGTTATTATTCTACAAGTATGATTTTGAAGTTATTGTGAAGCCTGGATGATTGAATGCGGGATTAGACCATCAGTCACACATCGAAACAAGGGAAGAGCCCACTAAATTGGAAGAAGGATTCCCTGATTTGCAAGTATTTGTAGTGCGCATTGCAGATGGTCATTTTGAAGATATCATACACCTCCTAACAACAAGAACTACCTCAGAAGGATGTACCATCCAACAAAAGAAGGAGTTAGTGGTGCACGCGACAGAATTTTCTATCATTACCGGGCATCTGCATAAAATGGGGTCCGATGAGATATTGCAACGGTATGTACTAGCGTTTGAAAGGAGTAGTATCCTCATGGAAACTCATGGGGGTTCTACTGGAGGGCATTATCCAAGGAGAGTGATTGTGCAAAAGATTCTACGTGCAGGGTTGTGGTGATCAAACTTCCATTAGGATTCGAAAGTGTACTTCAAAGTGTGTGATGTGTGTCAAATGGCTGGCAGGCCATTATGGAGGGATGAGTTACCTTTGAATCCACATATGACATTACAACCCTTTGAGAAATGGATGATAGATCTTGTGGGACCCATCTAGCCCTAAGGAAAGATGAGAGCAAGGTACATTATCACCATGCTGAGTATTTGTCTCGATGGGTAGAGGCACAGCTGGTGAAGGATTACACAGGCATGACTGCTGCAGAGTTCCTCTTTGAGTATGTACTGACATGATTCGGGTGTCCAAAGATTTTGATGAGTGATCATGGTATTCACTTTCTCAATGAGATGATCAACATGTTGATGGAGGAATTTTAGGTCTATCACTAGAAGAGCATGCCTTATCATCCACAAGCTAACAGGATGGTGCAAGCATTCAATAAAGTGTTGGAGAACGCACTCACCAAGGTTTGCAATTCTTAGTGAAGTGATTAGGACTTATGCATACCAGCAGTACTATGGGCCTATCAGACAATATGTAAGAAGTTGGCTGGACTGACACCCTTAGGCTTGTATATTGTGTTGAAGTGGCGATTCCCATGGAGTACATTGTGCCTAGTCTACACATAGTGGCACTCATAGGTATGACTGATCGTGGAGCCCTGGAGGAGAGGCTTGCACTACTGGCTGAGCTTGAGGAAGAATGATTTCTAGTTGGATTTCACCAACAAGTCCAAAAGCAGCACAAAAAAGCGTGGCATGATTAGCACATTAAGTTCCACACCTTTAAGACAAATGACATGGTCTTGTTATATGACAACAAGTTTGATAAATTTCCAAGGAAATTTAGAATGCACTGGTTAGGTCCCTATGTCATTAAGGAGATTACCGACAGAGGAGTGATTCAGTTGGTCGAATTGAATGGAGATTCCTTCCCAAGAAAGGTGAATGGTAGTTTCTTGAAGCCATACACTGGTGGTCCGACCATGTGACTATATGAAGGTAGCACAGTTTTAGTGTTCTAGGCAACTGAAAGGAGCTGCGGGACTATAAACTACACTGCCTGGGTTTGGGAGCTATGCGATTAGAGGAATGCGGGAAGAAAGGAAGTGTCACAGAGTTTGTAGCAATGAGAAGGGAGCTATGCTACCCAGGGATAAATCATGCAGGTCTACCGGAAAGTGACTGTTAAAGTCACTGTTCATGATTTGATAGTAGAAATGCAACCAAATGGAGTAGGTAGCCAACATTTAAGATGGAATTTATGGACCAGATCCTTGAAAATCTTCCACCAATCTAGCATTAATGAACCGAATTTGGGGGGAACAGTCAGATTTGAATTCAAAATGCCCTATACATTACAAGTAGTTGTCCAGTGAAAAACACTTGGCATTTTGAGAATTGAGTTGTTGAGCTCTCAGGTGCACATGAATTGCGAGCACAACAAACTTTTGATAGTGAGTTCAATATCTGAGACAATAACAAAGGAGACACGGGAGTTCTTGCAGAACGTCATGGTAGTGCCCATTGAAGCTATAGATACTAAATCAGAGGAGTCGATATCAGAAATTGAGATGGAGGTAGAAGTAGCTGCTCCAAAGGTTGTTGAAGTATTAGCAAAAGTCCCCAAATAACTGAGGATGCCAAGACCAAAGCTGACCCCAACCAAGGAGACCACAAAGGATAAAAAGGGCAAGCAACCTGTGATACTGATGTGCACATCGCCAAGAAGAAACTAACCGAAGCCTACCACATAGGAGAATGGTAAAGCCATCAGTTTAGAGCAAGAGGAGAAAGAACTCGAAGATATCCTAATGGATGATGAGGATGTGGGAGTAGATGTGGAGGAAGTTGAACGCCAGGGTGTTGAGCGTATCACTCTGTTGCATGAATACATCCCTCCATATAAGGGAAAGTCCAAGATACTAAAGGATATTGATGAGAGAAAGACCCCCTTGCAAACCCCTTTGTTGTCAGATGAGATTGTTTTCGAAGGACCATGCTTGTTGTAGGTTCCTCTATTAAAACTCGAGGACTGAGACTTGGCTGATCATGAGAAGTTCCCACACCTGGCGACTGAGCAGCTGATGCACCACATCATTGATACAAGCACCAAAATGACTACATTGGAGATGCAGAGGTGGCACTAAGGAGTAGATAAGGTAGGGTTTCTCAACCTACATTGGGTGCCGCACTACAACCGCAGCCTGGTTACAGTATTGGTCATCAAGAAGCTACTAAGGTTGGTGCGTGATGGGTGTTTGTGGTTGGACGAGCCAATACCCATTATTGATAGGTTGATCCACAGGATTACGTGGTTTCCCTACATAGGAGAGAATCCATCCATAATATTTGGCAGAAAAGGTTGTGAGCATGCTCTTGTGGAGGCCATGAAAGAGAAGTTTAAGCTAGTAAAGAAGCCGCACATATATGCCATATCCAACATGTGTGACCGTGCTGTAAGGGTGGCTATGCAAATTTTAGTAGGGAAGGTGATGAGGAGGTGTCATGTCGACGAGGTGTCAGTGCCTGTCATCATGCTAGCAGCCTAGTGCACCGAAGGAGTCCAGTTCAGCTGGTTAGACTATCTTTGCGCAGAGTTCCTAGCAAACTGCCATGAAGCATAAGAGCTCAGCAAGATGTTCCACTACACGTGGATCTGGTTGTCGATTGTGCTGGTAGCATGGGAGCTGCTAGAGGACATCCAATTCCATTCAATCATGCCAGACCTACCAGAAGCCGTGAAGTATGCTTCCCTATGGGTGACCAAGGATGTGCAGCAAATCAAGGACAACAAGATCTTCTGGATCTTGATGGAGATGAACATCCTTATGGCCATCAATCTCAAACCATGGTTGTCACCTACGTTTTTTTCCAACTTGCAGGTCTACATAAAGTTTAAAGCATATTTTCACCATGTGGCCATCAGGGCGTGGAAGGACCTTGCATAGAAATGGTATGACTTGCCTTACCTGACCATGGATGAGATCATTGATGCAGTACTTGATCGATGGCCAATAGAGTGGCACACCAGCGTAGACTTGGTGGTGGGAGGGAGCAAGTCCAACATGCACAGAAAGAATGAGGAGGCCAAGCTAAAGATGACACAGCTGGCCGAGATGAGGAAGAAGGAGACCATCGACAAGGCCCAGGCAGATCGTGATGCTGCTCAAAAGACATAGAAGAAAACAGGTGGATCAGAGCAAGCCTCTAACAAAGTCACGCGATTGCCTTCACTTGAGATAGAGGAGGAGATAGATGAGCAGACAAAACAACATGGCGTAGACCTAGAGGCAACATCCATCTGCATCAAGCGTCCAAGGGAGCAGGAGAAAGGAGGGTCTAGGAAGAAATCAAAGAATACTAAGACATCACTAGACCAAATCACACTAATAGAGGGTGATTTGCATGACATCGGTGACACAGTACGAGATGTCACTATGGAGTCCCTACAACAATTTGAGCAGTAGTAACAACTAGTATTGGGGGCTATCCAGACATGTTTGCAGGAGCTGTAGACCCACATGTCATAGGCTAGTACGGTGTCTACTAACCTTGATATCAGCACCTCAAAAGCTACCGAGATGCTGCACGCGAAGGCCTCCAGTGTGATATTATTGCTTGATGGAGCACTGACCATGGAAATTGAAGTTGACAAGCCCACCATCATCACCCTCAAGGGAGTAGGGTTGAATCTGGAAGTGCCCCATGGTGAAGTGCTCCACCTTTTGTAGGATGGAGTGATTGTAGAGCTAAGGGCCCGTGAGCACCATGCTCTCAAGATGATTAGTGAACAATGGATTAACAATGAGCATATGGCACTACAGTGAAACTTTTCCATGACCACTATGATTGGTGAGACCAATCAGAACAAGCGTATAATGCAGGTCATAGAGGAGGCATGCCTAATGCTCCCATAGTTGGCCATTCTTGAGGAAGAACCAGTCAAGGTGCGTGTCCGCAAGCCAGCTACAGGGGTGTGTGACACATGTATAGAAATGGAAAGGGTTTAGTTGGAGTTGAACCTACAGATCACCGAGTTACTGTTGAAATCCCAACCTTCAACTTTGCTAGAGTTAAAGGAGTAATGTCCAACCACCTTCACAGAAGCAATAGTAGTGGTCGACAGTGCAGTAGTGCACTACACCCAAATTTTTGTGCAATCGTTCGAGGTCCTGACGAGCTTGTAGGAGGACCCTAATGTCCTGTAACCGGAGACAAAAGTGTGCGAGCTATAGTATCTCTATGATGAGGTCAGAGGCACAACACGAACCGTTGCACTTACACAGAGATTGGCAAATCTACAGGAGGCCAAGTAGCTAAAGAAATAGGTGGATGCAGCGTTGCATAAGGAAGTAGTGCTGAAAGCATGACTGAAGCCTAGCTAGATGAGGCTTACATGGTGACAACCTCTATTGAAGGAAAGTTTGCGACTCTACAAGTAAATCAAAAAAATCTTTAGGCCGATATTTTAGGAGAAGTGACCGAGCAAATGGTTGAGGATGTGAAGTAGGTGGCCACACAATACGCTGCTGAGGTTGTAGTCATAAGGGTCATGTCATGCGGAAAGAGTTATTTTTGCTGACAAAACTAACCTCCCTAGGAGTCTAAGACTCTCTAGTGACAAACAAGACAATTAAGAGCAATCCTTCCCTAAACATACATTATTCTATGAGAAACCAAATGTTTTTCGATCCTACCTCAAGTCCAACGCTTGTTGTAGCAGTCCAGCCTCTTTGATCCAGATGAGCTCCTCCTTCACTTTGAAACCTGCATACACTAACAATCAAACGATTACATAACACCTGAATAATCCATAAAACAAAGCATATTCAACATATAGACCAACGAGTATATGAAACAATTCATTAACAACAAATCATTGAGAAGAATGGACTTATTTGTATTAAGGAAACAAAAAAGAAACCATTACAACCTGAGCCTTGGTGTTGTGCAAGTTCCTCCCAGGGTCCAGCAAGAGTTTTCCTCTACTTTGACAAGCTCACCCACTTCCAAATGAAACTAGAAAGAATGGTAATCTCTCCTCACAAGCTTACAATGGAAGTCCTAATTCCAGCAGCATCTACCCTTTGGAATGTTCAGCTTTCAAACTCCCCTCCCTTGGCCCAATGCCTGTATTTATAGTGTTCTAGAGGAAGTTATTCAGTTCCAACATTAATGGGAAACTCCCTCTTTTGGATGGGGTAGCTCCTCTCTTGATGGGATAAGTTCCTCTATCATAGGGATGCATGAACCATCTGGAGGCGCTCAATACACGTCAAACACTCTTCTAGAAGGCTCTAGAAGTGACCACAAGTAACTTTTTAAGGATGAAACTCGCGCCTTTTGACCTTT